>JACXGK010005121.1:0-34335 GCA_016801125.1 Novumbra hubbsi | reverse complement strand
GGGTTTTATGGTAGGGTTAGGGTCATGCACAGTGGATAACCCTAGGGTTTTATGATAGGGTTAGGGTCATGCACAGTAGATAACTCTAGGGTTTTATGGTAGGGTTTGGGTCATGCACAGTGAATAACGCTCGGGTTTTATGTTCGGGTTAAGGTCATGCACCGTGAATAACATTAGGGTTTTATGGTAGGGTTAGGGTCATGCACCGTGGATATCCCTAGCGTTTTATGGTAGGGTTAGGGTCATGCACAGTGGATAACCCTAGGGTTTTATGGTAGAGTTAGGGTCATGCACAGTGGATAACCCTAGGGTTTTATGATAGGGTTAGGGTCATGCACAATGGATAACCCTAGGGGGATAACACCTACTGTTATTGTTTTTACCGTTGTTAAGAAAAACTTATTTGAAATGCATTTTCTGGATTTGTTTGTTGTTATTCTGTCTCTCACTGTTCAAAAAAACCTACCATTAAAATGATAGACTGATTTCTTAGTCAGTGGGCAAACATACATCATCAGCAGGGGATCAAATACTTTTTTCCTCCACGGAAAACTAAGAGTGACAAGCAGGTCGGAAAAGAATAAAATACATGTAAAATGTTGGCATTCGTCAGGAAGAGGCCTCAGCTGTAGGTTTGTCTTGGTAGGTAATGTATTACATTACCTTGTTAAAGTACCTTCAACTTTGCATAAGTTTAGTCTCTGGTTTTATTTAAACTAATCAACTTTTCCCAGGCCTTTATAGCCTATTGCCAATTTAGGCCATAACATGACAAAAAACACTTTCCCAAGGAAGCAGTCAAGGCACATAAAAACCAATTGCACATAAATATGTTCCCACATACTACCTTTAACAAAAGTCGATTACCAAATGGGCTTTAACAGAAACCTTGTCTTGGACTCTACTATTATGATGTGGTGTGTATGATAAGCATCAGCTTCTGTGTTCTTTGCGTGTCAGCTCCTTTGACTAGAAGATTGTCACTACTTCTTTGACTCCAAGTTCATCCGAGTTGCTGAGTGTTTTTTTTTAAGATATTGTGTTGTACCGTCTACCTGGCTCCTGCATCAGGAGGGCCCTCTACATACAATGTAGACGAGAAACCAAGTCTATGAATCTGGCTCCTGCATCAGGAGGGCCCTCTACATACAATGTAGACGAGAAACCAAGTCTATAAATCTGGCTCCTGCTTCAGGAGGGCCCTCTACATACAATGTAGACGAGAAACCAAGTCTATGAATCTGACTCTTGCATCAGTAGGGCAGTCTACATACAATGTAGACGAGAAACCAAGTCTATAAATCTGGCTCCCGCATCAGTAGGGCACTCTACATACAATGTAGACGAGAAGCCAAGTCTATGAATCTGGCTCCCGCATCAGTAGGGCAGTCTACATACAATGTAGACGAGAAACCAAGTCTATGAATCTGGCTCCCGCATCAGTAGGGCAGTCTACATACAATGTAGACGAGAAACCAAGTCTATGAATCTGGCTCCTGCATCAGGAGGGCAGTCTACATACGATGTAGACGAGAAACCAAGTCTATGAATCTTACATTCTTAGGGTAAAATATTAACGGCCACTTACATAGAACGTTTTGGCTGCATACAACAACAACAATTATGAACCTTTTTTTATTTTCTTATTTACTAATAGTGTAAAGTGTTACAGATTTGATGTTCTCCTTTATGGATGTATCGTTGTGCAAAATAATGTGATTTGTATATATATATAAAATATATAAAATTAACCAAATATTAATAAGATTAATATCATGTTGTCATCTGAAAATTCTGTTTACCTCTAAGAACCATGTAATTGATAAATCTTTATTTCATTGACTGGGAATCTTTGTTACTTAAATGGGTCATATTTCAAGGCTTTCTTTCTTTCTCACGCAAAGCCTGCTTCACATTCCCAAAAGAATATCAATAGGATTGAAATGGTGGTTTTGACTCATTTCATAACACTCCATTTCTACCCTTTGTGCCAATCCGTTGTGGCTTTGTATGGGTGTTTTGGATCACTGACCTGCATTATCCCTTTTTGGCTCAGCTTCTGCTTTTTGATAGATGGCCTTACATTCTACTTTATAATTATTTGGTATTATATGGAATTTATGGTTGACTAAAGAATAGATTGTCACAGCCTGAAACAGCAAAGCAATTACAAACTATATTGCCAACACCCCCATGCTTTACAGTTGGTCAAAAGTTATTTTGTTCAAAGACAGGGTAAACTGTTTGCAAACATGGCATCTGGCGTTGCATCCAAACATTTCCACCTTTGACTGAATTGTCCAGAGTACATTGTCCAGTGTCTCAGTTGCTTTGGTCTTCATCCAGGTGTTTTCTGGCAAATTTCAGTTGTGTTTTGATATTCTTTTCGAGAGCAGAGGCTTCTTCAGTGTTGACCTGCCATGTAGGTCACATGTTTTAGCTCTCATTCTGACTCATGCACTTCTACATACATTTTAGAAAGAGAGGAATGTGGATTCCTTGATGTTACCCTCTAGTTCTTAGAAACGTCTTATGAACATCTTTAGTTCATAGTTTAGCTGAATTTGGTGGGACGACTTAAATAAATATAAATTGCCAGCGCTCTGGAATTTTAACCATATCATGATAATCTGTTGGGAGGTGGAATTATGTACTTTGAATTGCTTGGACATGGCTGTGTAACCTCTGCTAGACTCATTGCCCACATTAATCTTTCCTATCAGTGCCTCTGATAAGTCTTTTGATCCTGGCATTAGGGTTAATACCAAACCAGACAACGTTTTCAATAATTTATGGTGGTTCGAACTTCAAACTATTTTATCAAATGCATCTATTTTGCTGCACATTATTCCAAATGGTAGGTGCACTTTTAATTGGGGGAAGGAAAGCATTCAATTAAGCACACAAACAGCATGTGGAAAGGTTGGAGATTGAAAATGTGTTTCTCTTCAGTCAAAATCATTATGTACAAAATGATGTACGCAACAAGGATCCAACACATTACCCCTGAACCACATTAATAATCAGATATCAACATACAACACAAAACGTTTAGTAGGCTTGTCACAATTTCCAGATCTGTCACATTGAGGGTTTTAGTTCGGTGGCGATTTAAACTGAGTTAAAGCGCCAATTTCTGAAGGACTTGGTATCGCATTCCTGCGGTGAGGATTAAGCACTGGGTTTTTGTTTAATTCAACTCAATCAGCCTCCGGCTGCCATGTTCAACCTTTCCAGTACAATGTCAACCTACTTATGGTTGTGTAATTGGCACAGTAATGGACAAAATCAATGCAATCAAACAAAAGTATTCACATATCCTGGTAGTTCCTTTTGTCCTCATACCTTCTCAGGATAAATCCTTCCTACTGCTCCACACACTATTAATATAAGGCTCTCTCCATGTCTCTCCAACCCCAATACTGCCGCTCTGAAACATTCATGAGCAGCTGTCATCCTCTAGGACCCTGCCAGGCTCAGTGTGGCAGTCGGCTAACAGCCCAAGCCGGTTGACTGGCAGACTGTGGCCTTCGTGTGCCGCCTCATAGAGGAGGCCAGAGGTTCAATACAGCCGTTAGGGGACATGCCCAAACAAACTCAGCACTTTGGCTTGTGACATACATTATAGCAAAGCAATTCATTGCTTTGTCAGCGAGGGAACAAAATATGTCACATAAAAAAAGCTCTCCGAGACTATTGTAACTTTTGTTAAAAGGGCTTTCCTCGCCATTCACTGCGATTACTAAAATCTAATTGTCCGGGTTTATTGCGGAGGAACAGTTCGGCAAGTTGAGCAGCCTAATTTTATGGACGACGAAAGCATCTTCTATGTCCATGAATAAAAATAGCACCGCATTAATTAAACCATCACCTGAACATTATCTAGAGAACAGTTGACTCTTTTTAGTGCAAAATAGGTGAATGGGAATAGAAATGGTGACAGTATGCACAACCCCCACAAAACCAGAGGTCCCCTGACACAGAATTCACAGTTGAAGCGCAATGTAATAATATATTCATGCTTTTAATGGCTGGTGATTTTCAAAGATACAGAGGCATGAGGAAGGCCCTATTAATCAAAGTGTCTTCCCATAGCCAATGAGGATATTTTCGCTGTCACTGAAAGTTTTCTTTGCATATAGTTGACATTTGCAGAGATCTCAGACGATTTGCCAAAAGAAAACGTGTTTTAGAGGCAGAAAGGGGTAAAGAGATGTGGGTATGGTTGCTAAAACCTGCTTTATCCATGCATGTTTATGCATTTGTTTCCAAAAAACATCCCTACACCAACCCCTGCTTGCCTAAGATTGATTTGGGGGGGTTCGATTAAATTTTAGTCATATCAAAAAGGTGTATAACAAACGCTATATTATGTCTGAAATATTCTGTCTCTAGAGAATTTTCTATGCAGATGCTCTGATCTTTAAACTGCTCTGTGTGAAATGTGACTGTGTCATGAATAATTTGAATGCTCAGTCTTACAGCAATTTTATTGGAAAGGTGCTGTCAAAGGTATCGAAACCCCTGCTATTGTCAGTCAAGTGCTGTATATTTTTTTTACTGCCATTTTGACCGTAATCAACAGCCAGTTCCCTCCAGTCGAAGAGAAGACAAATACATTGTTTTCGCTTCGCTTTCTCAATGGCTTTCTCTGTGATACAAGGTTACTCTCCCAGATTATTTCGGAGGTTCAAATCATCCCTGTCTCTCCAGATGCCTGCCAAACCTCTGTGAACATGGGGGAGAATGTTCCCAGTCCTGGAGCACCTTCGACTGTGACTGTTCTGGAACAGGATACAGTGGGGCCACCTGCCACAACTGTGAGTCAAACCACTTTTGTACAACGTAAGAGATGTTTATGATAGGGTTACATTTAACACACAACATTTAACCACCATTCCAATTATTTTGTATTGTGTTCATTAAAAACAGATCTCAATATTCCTATATGTATGTTGTTTTAATGCTTGGCCGTTATTCAAGGAACTCTAGTTATTTCTTATCTCCATATCGTTTGAAATATTTCATCCTCTCTTTGATTCTGAGGTTTTTACAAGCAATCAAATTTTGCAGCAGCGTTTGTATGTATTTCATGTAACCTTTCCAAAAGGTTTTATCCCGTCTTACTTCCATGTGTCTCTCAGCCATCTACGAGGCGTCATGTGAGGCCTACAGGCTGACTGGCAGCTCCTCAGGCTACTTCTCCATTGATCCAGATGGCAGTGGTCCTCTGGGGCCCACGAAGGTGTACTGCAACATGACAGGTGAGCTGCATTCCTGGCCCCCCATCCAATATACGCATTTAGACTGATATCTTGTCTGATCCTGTTGACAGGTTCATCTAAATATACAGCTACAATTAGATTTGATAATGGTTTTACAATTGATGGTAATCCTAATATTATTATCTGTCTATTTTAATGCATGTCCAATATTTTTCCCAGAGATCTATCATCAAGTAGCTTTTCAACTCTAACAAAACCAAAATCATTTGGTCGAGATATTAATGAGCTGCTAATTAAAATTAAATCAGGTGTGTTAACTTAGTGTAAAGCAGATCTCCGGGAATACGGTTGGGAAGGCTTTGTCTATTTCATTGATCATTATCCTATAGTATTCAGAGTCTTCATTTAGGCTTGGTGCATTCTGTACTAAATTCATTTTCTTTTGCCTTCATCTCTTTATGGGAGCAGGCACATTAGAGTGTTTCATATCTGTAAAATCAGAATGAACTCTGGCGAGGTTGACTGAAACTCGCTGGTAATTAGGGGGACTGTCAGATATGTAAATACCTCCCAGCTGGGTGCAGGGTCATGAATAATTATACATGATATTCAAATCACTCTTCAAATGTCTACATTTTTTGAAACTGAAAGTATAATCAATGTGTTTCTTTCAGATTCAGACTCTTGCTTGCAAGTCACATCCTCAATGATTCTATTATTTATGAATGGCAACTTTTTATGTCAATTTTCTAAACTGTCAAAATGAACCAAAATAAAAGAAAACCTTTCTTATGTGTTCTATTTCATGTGGGTTTGTGTGTAGAGGACAAGGTCTGGACTGTGGTGACTCACAACAGCACTGATCTAGTCAGGGTCCAGGGCTCCACACTTCAGAAGCCTTACATTATGAAGTTCAACTACAGTGCCTCACCTGAACAACTGATGGCCCTCGTGGCTGGGTCAGAGCAATGCCAACAGGAAATAGTATACAGTTGCAGGAAATCCCGCCTCTTCAACACTTGGGGTAAGCTTTTCCATGATTGATGTGCAACATTGTTAAAACATTATGTGGAAAGCAAGAGTTGTTTTATTGCGTACTTCTTCCATATAGCATCTGTTGATTCCCTTCGGTTAAAGTTTTACTGAACAATGTTTGTGCGCCACCGCTTGGGGAGTTGAATAATCCAGCTATTTACACCCATTTATTCCATCAGTTCTCCCATCGTTTAGGGGGACCCAATAAGCTAATCATTGATGAAGAGTGTACATAATCAGATTGCTTTTAGGTAAATAGAATGTCATACAGCGCAAATAAAACAAATGTATTATACACAAACCTTATTAAAGCAGAAACAAAATTAAACCATTTTCTGGCCTCCAGTTTTCTGGCCTCCTGAAACCACTGCATTAAAAGGCATCAAAGGCTTTTATTATCCCTTGGGATACGATCAAGACAATTATTAACAAATGTAAGGTGTATGAAACTACAAAGACCCTACCTTCAAACTGGATGACAGTGAAAGAAGGATAATGATTAGATAGCTACCAACATGTTACTTTGAGCAACAGGCTTTTATGGCCAAGACTGAACAATAGCACAAGCAGTACGGAAATCTAGCCTGTATGGTAGGGTGGCACAAAGGAAGCCATTACTCAAAAAGCCCACTTTGAATCCTGAAATATGCTAAAACGTGTACTTCATGTTTATATATAGATAATTTTTTCTTAAAAATACAAAGCTTGCAGACCCAATACGCGCTTCACTGGATGATCTCAATCCCTGTTGCCGTGGTGTAAGCTTCTTGTTGTCTCTTTGTGGTCCAGTCAAACCTACTAAATCAGCCCGTCTAAGACAAATGTTGAATGTGATGTGGATATTGTTGCAACTTGACAGAGCTTGAACATTTTAAGCTTAATCAACACTGCAAAAAGCATCTAGACTTAATCAACCATTGCTTCTATAACCCAGCAATTGTTTTAACAACATAGTACATGTATAGTACATGTTTGTATAAATGTTGCTATCTGCCTCTCTGACTTTTATTTAATTATTTCAATTAATGGTTTACATTTTTTATTCATTATTTCATTCATTATTTCAATTTTAAATAGCAATCTCTGTGGCACATAATATGCGCTATGATTGTGTAAGTCATTTCGATAAAAAAAAAAAAGAAATCCCATGTAGTTGTGCATTTGTGTAACACTGAATAGGAATGGAGGGAGAGCTTGTCTAGCATCCTCTAGTTTATAAGAGGATAGATTTAAATACATCATCAGTGTCATTATTACAATAAATCCCTTTATAATGTTTTTTAAATGGTTCATCATGTAGGTTGCAGCTCTTTGTGTGAAGCTGCTTGCGTGAAGATGATGTGCTGAATGCAGGACCACGGACAGGGCTACTCCTGTCAACAGTGTCTGGCTGGTCAATGCCCATGGCAACTGCAATGAATCAATTGAACAACCAGATGATGTAAACCTTAACAATGCAAAAAGAACGAACGGCCAGCTGGGAGACAGAACTTTTTCTTTGTAGAATGATGAAATAATACAGAATAATGATGAAAAGGTACAGGGGGAAAAAAAGGGTTTTATTTAAAGACTGTCACTCATTATTTTAATATGATGTTGGAAACTCATTGTTGAAAATTACTTGTACATTCGAGGGCGTGGTAAACAAGTTGTCTTGTGTAAAATTGCTTAATTGTATTTGGCGATTTTAAAACAATTTGTTACTAGGATGTCTCAGTACTTTCAGTTGCTGCGTCTGTTGCACATGTACTAAGGCAGGGACACCGGAAAATGTGTTGGTCTTTCATAGTCTCATTAAGGTTTCACTCTTAAGAGTGGAAAAAGAAATGGATCTACAGTATTTTTATTAACGTGCTGATTTATGTGCTGAGCTGAATGTGGTTAACTAACGCAAACAAATAAGTAAACAAACTACCTAAGACCATAGCTCATCTCCCCAGACAGAAATATAGATTTGATCAGATCTTTCAGTGTGGTTGACCTGCATTTCGTTGAATCATTAATCTAGGTCTTTTCCCAGACACCCTAAAAAATTATGATGTTTTTTTAAACTTTATCTGACACTAATGGAGAGCAAACATGTATTTATTTATTTACATTCAACAATTGAAAATTAAAAAGAAACTACTTGATGGAAATAAAATATAAAAATCAAGATTTACTACAAAATCTATTTAGATATTAAGAAACTCTATTAATACATAGATATTTACAAACCCTTTCTGAATTCAGTGATCTTTTTTGCTTTCTTTCCATTGAGAAAAAATGTCCAAGAATCAGTACACTCTGTAAATCAAGAAAATCGAATGAAGGATTTTACCAACATAATTTCCAGCCTGATGTTTTGAGATTAAAAGTTCTGCAATGCTTTAAAATCCATGAAAAGATCAGCTTCCTATAGCACCCAAGACTGAGAACATAGTAACAACTGATAAAAGCTAAAAGTGTTGATAGCTTCTACAGCGTTTGTCATTTTCTCTAATACTGGTGAATGAGTTGGAGCCCCTTTCACCTGAAACTGTCTGCTTATTGTCAGCGCCCCTATCACCTGCCTGTTCAATCACTTATTACCATCAGGTGTAATCCCACAAGATTGGAAAACTGCTGCCACCATTCCTCTTTTCAAATGGGTGTGGGACTGACAGTTAAAGGCCTTTCTCAATCATGACCTTCCTGCTTTTGAATGCCTGGTCAAACAAGCAGCTAACACCCCACCCGGAGCCCCACAATGTTCTCTCTGCTGCTCAGTCAGGCTTCAGATCTGGCCATGAGTGTATCTCAGCATCTTTACAGGTCCTAAACATCATATAATCTGCTCTAGACATCTAATCCGCATTATAGTGTTTTTATTGATTTGGATAAAGCTTACGACTCTGTCACCCATCACATCCATAACAAAAGAGTTGCACACCTATCAAAATAAAGATTTGTAAAACATGGCTAATGGATTATGTTTGAAATAAATGAAATGTCAATTTGACACGTTAATGCAAAGGATTATTGGATAACATTATCTTGTGCAAAGCGCGCTATTATATTGTAATGCCAGTTAGCGTGACTTGTCCAGTGCCACAATCACAAACCATCCATGTTCACTCATTTCACATGACTCTCAATCAGCTGTTTTCATGATATGGCCTCCACTCACTCACTCACTCACCAACCTACAAAAAGTACATTCTAAGAGATGAGAGGTGTCTCCCAGCAGGCCTGTAGTGTAGTGCAGAGTCATGTTTGTGTGACGGTTGACTATAGCAGGGCCACTTACAGATGATGCAGGAAATTAGCCCTGCTCGTTTGACTGGCATCGCTGAGAATCACTCACACACTGCCATGAGACGCCAACATTTTCCTAGGGACTTACTGTCACTGTGCATATTTGGTTACTCTGCGAGTCTAATTGTAACACTGTGGTTGATACAGATGGCAGCCCCCTGTCCTGGTGGGTGGACCAGGCTGGGGAGAGAAGGACCTACTGGGGGGGCTTCCTGCCGGGTGTTCAGCAGTGCTCCTGCAGCCTGGAGGAGAACTGCATAGACATGAACTACTTCTGCAACTGTGACGCGGATACAGACTCGTGGTAAAAAGGCCTAATGGCTCTGTGTATTTCCTGGCTCTGTGCTATCGCTCTACTCGGGCATGCCTGTGTGTACATCTGCTGATGCCCGTACATCTACGTTTGCAAGGGTTTGCTGTGTTCTGTATATTTCCACATTTCAGATATGGTGATCTGCTTAGGCCCGCAATATGTCACCTTGAGACAGTCACAACAGGAGCGGTGAGGATTTCGTTGTTGTTTGAGTCCGTCCACAGACAGCCTACTGTCCCTCTGTATTTCAGGGCTAATGACACAGGAGTCCTCTCCTACAAAGAGCACTTACCAGTAAGTGAGATCGTGATTGGAGACACCAACAGAACAGGCTCTGAGGCGCGTTACGGAATAGGCCCACTGCGTTGTTATGGTGACAGTAGGTGAACTGTTTTAATTTGTCAAATATGCTCTAGAGTTGTTCAATTGAAACATTGTTGCTTTTTCAGGCAAACAGCTGATACAGTTTTAAGCATGTCCAAATGATCTGCTCGGTCTCAACACATTCTCTGTTTATATGCTGGGCTCTAGAGTCTGTGTGGAATGCAGCGTCCTTCTACCAGGAGTCTTCCTACCTACACTTCCCAACCCTCCAGACAGAGCTCAGCGCTGACCTCTCCTTCTACTTCAAGACGAGCGCCCCCTCAGGAGTCTTCCTGGAAAACCTGGGCCTCAAGGACTTCATCCGAGTGGAGCTCAGCAGTAAGTCTGTGGGCCACTTTAAGAAACCCATGATTTACAAAAAACATTACAGGGCTACATCAATTTAAATTTGGATGCAAATGGATTCATTATAACAGCCGTGTGATAACAAGGAGCTCAGACCATGACCCAAGGGCCTCGGCAGACACATAATGTAAAGGATTAGGTTCATGTATCCCGATTGTCACTACGTGTCCTTGTTCGGTTCTCCCAGCTCCGTCTGTGGTGACGTTCTCCTTTGATGTGGGAAACGGACCCGTGATCCTTGCTGTCAAGTCCCATGTGCCCCTGAATGACAGGCAGTGGCACTACGTGAGGGCGGAGCGCAGCGTGAAGGAGGCCTCTCTGCAGGTGGACCAGCTGCCCCTGCGCTTCCTGGAAGCCCCGTCTGATGGACACCTCCGCCTCCGGCTCAACAGCCAGCTGTTTGTGGGTAGGACTTGGCTTGACCTCAGATCCTTAGGCTTGGATTGGATTTGAATGCGGGTTATGGGCATTGCAGATGTTAAATTGAGCCGGTATCTGGGGCATTTAACATGCATTGTAATCTCCACAAACATTGCTTTTACTAGCTACACTTATTTTTTGGCATGTCTTAGTTCTTAGGCCTAGTGTATATTGGAAGGTTAGATAACTGACCTTAGGCATTTGTTGTCTTTAACGGTGACCTTTTCCCTTCATGTATTCCATTTGACATATTGTACTGTAATACTGCAGAGTCACTTACTCAGGATTCATGGTCTCCTCAAATAGACAGTAGGACTTCTTTTTTTTCATAAGCAAAGCATATGTATAAAACTAAAGTAGTACGCATAGACTAGGTAGAAAGGTCTTACAACATTATAATACACATTAGTCATTAGTTATCACTTGTGGTCCCTCCCCAAGGGGGAACGGCGGCCCGGCAGAGGGGCTTCCTGGGATGCATCAGAACTCTGACCATAAACGGTGTGACCTTTAACCTGGAGGAGCGGGCTAAAATGACCCCGGGGGTGAGTCCTGGCTGCCCCGGACACTGCAGCAGCTCCAGTAACCTCTGCCACAACAGAGGACGGTGCGTGGAGAAGAACAGTGGCTACGTGTGTGACTGCTCACAGTCTGCCTACGGTGGATCAAGCTGTACGGAAGGTGCGTTATAACCCCCCCCACCCCCGAGGTCATTTAAATGGGTTCAAGTTATAAAAAACAATTGTAAGGTATGCGAATACACTTCCAAATAAAGATGAATTGTTTATTTAATGCAGTTGGTACTTGGAACATGCCCCAGGTCCTCCTCATACCGTCTGCATTATACAGTAGATTAGAGTGATGACATCCATATGCAATCGGAACCGTACGGTCCTCCGCCCCTGACGGAAAGCATCGGGCCTCTATTCGTGAAGGTTTGGAAAACTTTGACTTTAGAAGAAAAAGGAGCGGCTCCTGAGCAAAAGGCTTGATGTTCCCCCGTGGGGATCCACGGGTGTTTGTAAATAAGGTCTCTCCCCTCCCGACCACGGGATTGTTCTTGAGCCATTTTCATCTGAAAGAAATCCTTGCTTTCAATCATGCTTAAGAAGAAAAATCCATAATGACTTATCTTAACCCCGTTCTGTCTTTGTAGATTGTTCTTTATTTTCAACGACTGCATTTGTGTGGGTGTAGCGCTTTCCATGGCTTATGAAACGTAGTTATGAAACCATAAAACTCAGAGAATATGCTTAGAAAGTGATGTAATTATGCAATGCATACTGTGTCTTTGTCCACGACTACTTTAAAAGGGAAGAGAAGAAGACAAAATAAGTGAATGTTTCGAGAGGTCTTCACTTTGCTTGAAGCGCTGGTGGTGAGATCAGTGGCCTTCAGAAGGCAGATTGGACTTGTCTGAAACCGAGATCAAAGAGGTAGAGGGTGAGATGACAGATCCTTGCTGCTTTTCTGTCTCTGGTCTGTCTGGGAGGATCTGCTTTCACCATCACACTAATGTAGGCCTCCATTATATCAGAGAATGGCGCTTAACAAAGGGGGGTCTTTTTCAAATAGGAGGTACTTCATTCGGTTTTGTCCCAAAATAGAATTTGCCATGAATGTTGGGGGTGTTATTTATTTATTGTGATTGGGTTTATTTATTTGAGTTAGGAATGTTCTTTCAATTGACATGTTTTGCTCGCATCAACTGAGTGTATTACAACGTGACACCCCTGGTGATCTGTTCTTTCTTTTCTGTGTCCATGCAGAGGTGTCTGTGTCCTTTGACAGGGAGTCATCAGTGACATATACCTTCCAGGAGCCTTTTTCTGTCATGCAGAACCGGAGCTCCCAGGCCTCCAGCGTGTACAGAGAGAGCAGCAGGGCCCGAGAGAACATGGCTTTCAGCTTCATGACCACACAGATCCCAGCTATGCTGCTCACTGTCAGCACATTCAGCCAGCAGTACATAGCAGTCATTCTAGCACGCAACGGTAAAGACTTCTCGGTCGGTAGTACAATTGCGAATGGCTTCAGATGTGTCCTTTCCCCTTACACCTTAGTGCATTTGGTTGTATGAGTGAAACTCAATATGACTCAAACACATTTACAGAATTTAAAGAAATGGCATTCTATATGCTTTCCCCATTGTACATCGTAGTAGTAAATACATAACTTGTTTTATAGAGAATATATATATATATAATACCTTCACAAGTATGGTAGAATTACAGCAATGTTTAAAATATTTCCATTCATTACATATCCAAGGATTTTTACCTTGACTCACCTAGACTTTTCAGCCTCATCCATAATGAACCTATGACCCTCCCCAAATCACACACCTTTGAACTGTAATCTGACAGCATTCCAAGGTGTATAGAAAGCCCAGCAGCTTCATGTAAGTGACAACCTTGTGTGTCTCCCAAGTCGTAAGTCTTTTATTGTGTTTCGTGTTCCATTGGGATGTGTGAATGAGTCACGCCTTGGAAATATTGGAGGGTCATGAGGGCGCTTCATCTATGGTAATCTTGGTAACCTAGGCACTGTCATGTGTCTCTCAGACATGATTTAAAACCCCTTGCCAACTGAGATGGAATTGTGGTATTGACCGAACTTCATTTAATGCAAAGCTCTCTACCTCTCTGATCTAGTGTCGTGTGTGTGGGTGGAACATGGAGTGCGTTTTGACATTTTCAATACAGGCCAAAGAGCTTTAGGCTGCTCAAAGATAAATATTTATATATCTAAAGAGGTAACCACAGGGCCTACAATAGAGAAGTCGAGTTATAAAAATAAAACAGCCAACCCTCTGTTGTATTTCTGTCATAAAGCTATTTTCGATTGGGTTCTCTGCATCTCATTTCCAATGATAGATGTATGTCGGAATAAAGTACAGGTTCATCTGTTAAAGTGAGGTGAGCCTTTTTGCCAGAAAGAGACTTTGTCTAACTCCGTTTTTAATCCTTTTGTAGGGCAGTCTCCTCAGTACGGTGCCTGAAGATACAGTGTTTGTTTAGTCCTAACAATGTATCTATTAACAAGTCTCCTCAAGGCATCACCTTACGCTATGTATGATCCTTCAGTGCTTGGTTTTGAGTTTACATTGTGGTCTACAGGTAGTCTCCAGATCTGGTACCACCTCCATGCGGACAGGAGGCCAGATGTGTTTAGCCCAAGGCCCACTAGCCTGGCAGACGGACGGCTACATCGCATCAGAATCCACCGTGAGGGAAAAGATATTTACCTACAGGTGACTAAGGAATACACGCTAACCAATGACATAGGGTTCCAATACATGTCCAAGAGGAGAAAATAGTTTATTATAATTTCATCACAACGTCTAGGCCTGAGATGGGCACCATTGATCCAAAATCTGAACAGATTATGAGGTGTCAGTGGCATTCCCACATTGGTACCCATACATACTGTCAGAGCCGATTCGAGCTTTTAGAGGGCTTTAAGCCAAATTTTACTTACCTACAATTCCACAAAGAATTTAGCAAATTAAAAGAGAGAAAGATCATACTTTTATTATTGCCATCCTTTCAAAAATAGGTCATTTCAGTTCTTTGTTCTTTGACATAAACTAGCATTGCTATATTGAGAAATGTTAGGGATTTTCTGAAACGGGATTAAAAATATCTACTTTTCTTCACAGATTGGTTTTGCTCATCAATTCAAATGGCTTTACTCATTGAATTCTCCTTCCAATTAACATTACCACCTCTTGCCTCAAATTCAGTGGCATCTATCTTTCTTTTTGTCCTGTTTAGTAAAGAGCCTTTAATAATGGGTCTTTATTAAGATTGCCAAAAAACCCAAGAGACAAGTAGAAACACATTTAAGTTCTTTGGAAAGCCATGCCGCGCATGCAGAAAATGTCACCGTGAGGTGCCATGTGTGCAACGACCATTTCTCTTCCGGCTGTTTAACAAATGTTTACTTGGTAGCCATTGGAATAGGATGATTGACCTTAGTAGTCTGAGTTGTTACTTCTTTCCGTCCTACTACCTCTGCAAACGAATCAGCCAGGATGGTGAGTCTGATTCCATTTTCAAGTAGTTGGTGCAAATGTCAAGTTTAGTATAATGTGCACTGAAATTGAGTGTTGGTGCTTTTACCCGATACACAAGCAGGTAACGTTAGTTTGCATTAGCTATAAATGTAGCAACATATTCAATAACAAACTGCATTGGCTGGATGAATATGATATGTTTGCTGGGACAGCTCTGATTTGGGGAAGAAATTACCTAATGCTTGAATTCACTGCTGTTGGTTACATCCGTGGTGACAAGTCTCTTGACGTGTACCAGGTACACATTTTCATGTGTGACATCAAATTGTCATGCATATTCATAAGGATAAAGTGCCCGCCTGTGGAATTGGCTGAACTCTCTAAAGAAACAATATGGTTGAAAATAAATTAAAATGTTCAGCTATTTAGTTTTTGATTATTAGTGGGGTTTATATGTAAGTGAATAATTAAGATGATAATTAACTAACAAATCGTGTGAACCTTAACATGATTTGATGGCGAGTAAAGATGAAACAGTATAAATATTTAATATTACAAAATGTTCAGGGTTATCAGTGTTATTGCGGTGACTTGTGCTGGGCAAGTACTGACTCACCAAATTTTAGATTGAAAACAAACCAACAACAAATACAGTTAGCAGCACAGTACACTATTTGTGTGCTTTACATTCAAATATTATCACCATTATAGATGGCACCATGTGGCTAGGGTAAAACCTTAAGTAAGCTTTAAAGCAACACAAGTAAAGCAATATGCATGTAGGTACAACAAAAAAATAAAAATCAAATTAACAGCAGTAATTATACGTCCATTCTCTCATTCATAAAGAAATATGGTGCTGCTGGCCTAACATCCTAGATGTGTGCTTCTTTGTTCACTTGAGATTGAAATAAAAGAATGTCAGCATATTTGCTTTGTTTAACTCACCTTGCATTTGCTATAGTTGTGGGTGGTAGTGACATAGATGGCTCAAGAGATATGAAGTGTTTCTTTAAATGTTGCATGTTCTGCAGACAGGGTGACCATCTACGATAAAATATAATATTGTAAAGCCCACTTTATATATGGTCCTCTTAGGAGGCTGCAAAATCTCCAGAGCACCGTCACTGCATTTCGCCATGTTGTCACACAAAGCCCATGTTGCAGGCTATGCCTGTGTCAGGTTGTTGCTAACTTTAGTTAATGCTGGGTATTAACCGTGTGTTTTTTAAACCGCGATAATCAGACACATTTTTAATTATAATTCAAATTTGAAATCGTCATGCTATATTTCTGGAATGTTCGGTAACCGTTTCATCCCTAATGTGTTAACAGGCACCATAAAGGGAGACACTATAATCTCTACATGTTTAGACAGCTTGCCACTACACCAATATACTAATGTAATTCAAATGTAAAATCTTAGGAGGCCAATTATATCTTACGCCACAGTCCAGAGGTGGCAGCTACTGAACCCGCAGCTTCGCCAAAGCCCACAGAACTGTGGAAGGACGGCTCCATGGTCCACCCTGGTCTTCTTTTTTTCTGCCATTCCACCACAGTGAAGCATGAAAGGCGGTGTGACCCTACAGCAGGGGACACGCCCACATCTGTCAAACCCATTCGCTGGAAAAGCCATTGCATCCAAATGCCATGGGGACTCTCTGGAACTAACATACCTGTTGGTGCACCCACTGCCATAGCAACCCCCAAAGAACAATCCTTGGGGGAGCTGTCCACCAAACAGTCACTTGACCTCTCACTCTCGAAATAGATTAAATTAAATTCACAAATCAGCAGTTAAATTTGCTGTTCTCCCAATTACATGTTCCTCTTTAGACTGTGATTTACTCATTTCACTACTGTTTCTTTCTTCTCCCAGATATCCTTTGGCTAGTCAATCAATAGTACCCATATCACAAAGTTTTATTAAAATGTGTAAATTCTGACAGATATCATGCCAACATATTGTTTATTTCCTTCTGTTATTACACAAGATTTGAACCTTTTATATCACTCCTCTGTTAACCCATTGTTGCATTTCTAATGGGTAATTATTATAAAATCAGATAGTTTATCTGCTTTTCGTATCCAGTGTACTGTTATATAGCAAATTTGTCAAAAGGCTTCCTGAATAAACAAAGCTGCAGACAAATTCAGATAAAAGTTGCAAGCTAATTAAAGACATTAATTCTGTTTTAACTGGATCTTCCAACATTAGTTGTAAAACTTTCCATTTCAATGGGTATTTATCTAATAAGTGGTAATTTGATTATAAGGTGCACCGTACGTACAAATACATGCTGGTTCATGTACGTAAATACTTACCTGTTCAATTACTCACACAAATACAATACAAGCCATCTCAACTCACCATGAAACAGATTCTCTAAATGTTTACCCGAAATTCGGTATCATTGTGCCAACATTGGATGACCTCTGCGCTTCACTGCAAACAAAACACTCTCAAACATTTGTAAAGTTATCCCTTACTTTGCTTTATTTGGCCATTTGAGTTGTCTGACGTTTGTGATCCGGGACACGGTACCATTGCTTGATGTGGAAATTACCAGAGAATGAGATTAATCCAAATTCAAGGGGGTTTATAAAGTTTTTTATCAATTGCGTGGATTTAAGTCATTCAGTATATGTTGCCAACTTAATGAGGAATGGTCACAACAGCAATTCTACAGAGCGAGTGTGAATACATCGTGTAGGGTACAACGTTTGCAGTTTAATGTGACGTATTCTCCATCTATTTTTATCATTAACCTCATTGTTCAGAGAGAGACTATGATGGACCAATCATCAATAGGGTGAAACAGAAATCTGTCAGATCAGTATTTATAGATAATCAATTTAAGGTTGAGAACAACAGGCTGAACACATTTCTTTATCCAGACATTTGTAAGTAGTCCGATAGTAAATTCTTCCAAGTATCTTCTATGATTACTGTTATTTTCTCTGTCCAAGTGGTCCCACACAGCTTGAGTTATTTTCAGATAGGGCTTCCACATTCCTAAACTTTTTCAATAAACTTCGGATCCATAATATTTTATTTTTGCAGGCCGCACACAATTTGAATGGTCGTCCTCAAGCATTGTTAATAGTGATATGGTGTTAACCCCGGAATGGAACATCATGGTAAACGCTGATCTAGGCAATATACGTTTGTCAGCATGAAAGTATTTCTCAAGCTATTTAGCTGAAATACAGCAGACTGCAGCAATTTTTATGAAACAGTTAAATAATATAATACTGTATAACATAATACTCTATCCTTAATGTAATGTATAGTCATTGTTAATTATTTGATTACTTTCCACTTCCCAGATCGACCAGGACATCCACAAAAAGTACACCCTGTCATCTGACGCTGAGTTGATCTTAATCAAGTCTTTGACTTTGGGCAAAGTCATCGGTAAGCCCTCCTATGAAATGATGCTGCCATGCATGGACCTGTAATGAATAATGGAATAAAGAGGATCATTTAGTGGAACCCTTATATACTGATACTGATCATGTATGGGTTCTGGATTTTTTTTTTACACATGCCATTGTGCTACTTTGTGTGATGATGTTCTTAACCGTTTCTCCACATTTCTAAACTCAGAAATGCTTTTGTAGTCCAAGACCTGCAGATTTAAAGATGTACCCATTAGTGCTGAAGGATAATTATTTATCTATACTTCTCTGCTGTTGCAATAGAAAGTGCTACTTTTAATTTGAGAGGATAATAATGCTACATCTAAGGAAGGTTAAATAAAGGTTAATTTATGGGGACTGTTGGAGAACATAGAAACCTTGTGAACAACAATCTGTGCTATAATCCCCCTCACCTTTGCTACTCACATCGCTAGCTAATCAACAAAACACAAATGCAGATCTATTAAAAACACTCTGCATGTACACAGCCTCCCCGTTGACTAGTTTGTACATCGTAATATATCTAATTATGTTTTGTTTGCTTTAGGTCTCAAGAAACTCATTCTCTTGTGAGAACCTCCTTGTTGGGGAAATGCTCTCATTTTATGTTCATTCTGGATTACAGGAGGAGAGAATTTTGATGAGGAAGTGATGCAGGCAGGATCTAAAGGCTTCATTGGCTGCCTGTCATCCGTCCAGTTTAATCGCGCAGCTCCACTTAAGGCAGCCCTCCTAAAACGTGGGAGCTCATTGGTCAGTGTGCGAGGTCACCTGGAGGAGTCGAACTGTGGACTGCTGGCTGACTCAACGACCTCACACCCCCTCTCAGGTAAATGCTATTGTAGAACCTACAACATTCACCTTATTGGATACAAATCAGGGCAAATAAACAAATACATTAGTTTTTTCACTCTGCCACATCTGAAGCCTGCTCAAAGCAACTTTACTTAAGGATGAATTAAGGATGAGCGAAGACGATATTAAGCCGATGCCTGCCAGCCTAATGGAAGTTTTGTTAATCGTTGTTTACGGAGTTTACACAAATTCTTTATCTTCTGCCACATGCATCCAGTTGGGGAACCACCAAGTAGCTGCTGAGCTCTTTCACTCATTACTGGACGTTAACGAATTTGCCATCTTCTCTGTTCTTCTGCTCTCTGTCAGATCAAGCTGCGAAAGCCAACAAAGAGAAGGAGCAGCACGGCAGTGACACCCGGCGTGATTCGGCAGTGATAGGAGGTTTGCTTTTTCTCTCCCGTTTTTGTTCAGGTGTCAATATCAAACATGCCTCCAATGTCGGTTGGTTTCTTTTGTTTTCTATTCCCTCACTGTCTCCTCTCAAAATCTGTGCCGCATCTCACAAATTAAAATGTTCTCTGTTTGAACATTTTCGGTGCTATAATGTTTAACATCACCATACCCCCAGCACCATATCCCCAGCACCATATCCCCAGCACCATATCCCCAGCACCATACCCCCAGCACCATACCCCCAGCACCATACCCCCAGCACCATACCCCCAGCACCATACCCCCAGCACCATACCCCCAGCACCATACCCCCAGCACCATACCCCCAGCACCATACCCCCAGCACCATATCCCCAGCAACATATCCCCACCTCATGTTTTGCTGTTATGCTGGCCATCAATGAGATCAGTTCAAAATGCAAACTGTCTTGTTACGAATGACGTTGGGCATCACTGTACTAAGTTTGGGTTAGGATAAAGGTAAGATGAAGGCTACAAAAACAGACATTTTGTCACTTGATGAAATCAAGGTTACATATTGAAGTGTACAACGGCCCCTTCCGATATGTTGACATTTAACGTAATCTTCTTTTACACAATAGTTATATATTAATTTAATTCTGGCAAAATATCTCTCACACTAAATGTTCATATATCAGTGTCATAACTAAGACCCTTGCTCCTTTTCAGGAGTGGTAACGGTGGTGGTCTGCTTCACTCTGTGCGCAGTGGCGGTTATGACCCGCTTCCTGTACCGCCATCGGCAAGTCCAGACAGTCAATAGCATCAATGAGAAGGAGCACCGACACCTGGAAACAGCCTATCAGAGAGAACCCGCCTACCAGGCAGAACCGGCCTATCGGACTGAGCTCCACCTCAACCACAGCTCTTCTCTCAGGGACAATAGGGAATACTACATCTGACCGCAGCGTTCAGCCAAGCCTTCTAGCCATCGCTGCTTACCTCTCTTCTGTTTTGTCCAGCTGTCTGCACGGGAGGAGGCCCCAAGCCTTTTTCCCCGCTCCTCTGGGTAGATACGAAGAAATCCTTCTCCTTTAGGGAACCGTGGGAATATCCTTGGTGGGGAGCGTCACTTCCTTTTTGTGTAGATACTCTGTAGGACATGACACATAGCTGCAACGCTGATGACCGTTCTGCTCAAGTGCTAGTAATGGGACAGGAAAACAGTGCCATAAGAGATTGCAATACAATGGAAGTTTCCTGTGATACAAATAAATAAAATGTGGATAGGTAAGATATTATGGAAAAAGTAAGCAATGTTCTAGGGATAAGACCCATAGAGTAAAAGATCGACAGTGGCACTGTTTTGGTAGCTCAATGGATGTATTAAGCCAAGATAAAACCCTTCCAAAGTTGGTGAGAGGAAGTAATGGGTTCTGATCCTGAGGATGTAAGCATATAGGGCCCTATTCAGACCTCAGATAGTAGACTTTCGTTGGTCAAAATGTGAAAGGAAATGGTTTGAGAAATCAACTACAAGTGAAAATAAGGCAACATGTAAAAATGTGTGAAATGTTCTTACGTCTGAATAGGGCACATATGCAATGAATCTATTTGAAACAACAAGAGACAGAAGATTAGAAGGATTCAAATCTGAGAGAGCAGGGAAACTATTCAGCCACCATCTTTATGGAAATTACAGTCTAAGGCTGAGATTCATTTACATTTGCTTGTTTACTCCATGTCTTTATTTGCAATATTAATTTCATGCCATCACACTTCTAATTCCCAATTTTAGTTGTCCATACAATACCGAAGATTATTCTGTGAGTGCGTTTGGCATTGGAAAAAAAATACTTAGTAAATACTGCAGTCCAGGTTAGATTTTATTATGCTTTCATATAAAATACCTTTAAAACACACACACACATACAGTATTTGTGTACAACCCTTTGGATTACAAGTATTGTTATACTGATCTTGATTATGCTAGAAAGCAGACAAAATAAAATATACTTTTCAATTGCAATTTTAATATGACATTGAGAGACAGGTACCTCCATTTTCTTTTTTACATTATTCTTTCGGTCCAATGTTCTTGAGCTTTTTAAACTGTAAACCAGGATGGATTGCTGCAAGTAAGGGAATGTAAAAATACCCCAGCTAACTGGAACATCTGCTACTTGTCCCCAGCATACTATCATATCCCACTTAAGTGGCTGTTGACCAAGGGTTTGGGCATTCTTTTCAGATCTCCCATATACAATATTGGTGTTATTCCTTTTCCAAGCTTTAAAAAAAGAAAAGTTGGTTTGTTATCCTCACTAAACATTTTTTTATTCCATCTTTGATCCTGGTCACAACTGAATTTTATACCTTCATTCATTTCTATTTTTAATGAATTGCTTAAGTACTGATTGAAGTCTACAGTATACCTGTGTTAGAGCTACATTATATAGTAAATAGTATCTACTGGTAATAGGTACTGGGTATTGATGCTTAGCTTAGTTTTATTTTCCTTAAAGAATTGTGGAAAAGGATCATCGGCACTAAGTGCAAATAACAAAGTTTGACAGTTTGTAAACAATAGAAACAAACAATGAAAATGATGACTTGAGCAACAGTTCATAAACACATCACAAATAAAATGATTGGCATAAGTATTGCCTAAAAAAAACATGTCTTTCAAATTGAAGTGTCCTTGACAGCAAGTGATGATAAACCTCTGAGACTTTAAAATCCTTTTTGTACTCATGTTGATATTGTGGTTATTTTGAGGGCCAATTTTGTATGGCTATAATTGTACAGCTATATTATTATTATATGTTTAATAAAACCAAACATTCTTCTTGAAAAATATGTTTTTCTTTTAGAGACATTTTGTGCTGCTGTTTGTAACCTCCTTAATGAAATAACTTTCTAACACTTACACACATTTCTGGCTTTGAATACATTTAAAACGTTTCTGTCTGTGCATTCAGTACTTTTATAAGCATAAACTCAGGAGGATTAAAGCTGAAATAGAAGTCAATTTTATTATAGAATAGTTACATTGCTAATTGTTTTATGGTAATAGGATAACAAATCGAATCGCACTAAATTGCAGTGAATCACAATGCCAGGATATTTCATTTTCTAAAGTGTAGGTGTGAGTACAATATGTATTTGATCTCTAATGTCTCTCTATGTCGGTCCTGTTGACTTTGATGGGAGAATATCCCTCTCCCCATTTCCTGTAGTCCACAATCAGCAATATTGTTTTGCTGACATTGAGGAATATATTGTTTTTCTATTTACAAAGAACCACTGCCAAGTCTTTGACCTCCGCGCTGAAATGCCATCATTATTAATGATCAGGTCTATCGCCAAAGGTATGCCAGCAAACCTATGGTGTGGATGTGGGTTAACAAGGACTCCATGAGGGGACTTAACACACAACCCTGAGGGGTCCTTGTGGTTCAGCATGGCAAATATGTTGCTGCCCGTCCTAACTACCTGGCGTTGGCCTGTCAGGAAGTCCATCACTCCATTTTAGAGGGTTCAGTCCCAGAGTCCTGAACTTGGTGATGAGCTTGGAGAGCACTCTGTTATTGAACACTTTCACATAGGTATTATTTTTGCCCTACGAGGTATTGCAACACAGTTATATAGTTGCTCTAAAAAAGGCATTTGTGTTTCTTGTCTCTACCGGAGCGTAGAAGGCCTTTCAGTTGTTTGGTAAGCTTGCACCGCTTGCCAGTTTGTGGCTGAGTTTGTTGTCCTGAAATTTTGCAAGCTCTTCCACATATGCAGGGCTTGAGAGAAAGCATAGTGGGATCATATCTTATTAATATGTTGACACTACTGTTTAAAGTCTTGCCGTGGGCATAGCGGGATCTGATCTTATTAAAATGCACCAATTACTTTTCATCTGGATAAGCCAATCAGGGCTGGGCACGTCATTATTTTGACCATGGTGTCCTAACAGCTAAATGATCAGACTAAGAATTTCAATTACCAAATGATGCCTAGGTAAATTATTATTGTTAAAGAAAAGACTGCGTGGGCTAAGATAGAAGGGACAATAAAACATCATAAGGCCTTTTTCCTGATTCTGGTTCTTTCATGCGTCTCTCATTCTGTCTATGTTCTGATTGTGCCAACGTTACTGGAGAAAAATAATCTTTCAAACTGGTAATACATTTCTTTAAATGCCAAACAACACAAAAAACTATTGATAGTACATTAGCATGTTCTATTATGCAGTAAGGATATGATGTACTCCGTCAGATCCTGGCTGGGGGCCTCTAGCCTTCTCTATGTGGCCGGGGCTCACAGCCAGGACCTGACTTGGATTCTAGTTCCGTCTCCCCAATCAGAGACAGCTGTATGCAGTTGTCTCTGATTGGGGAACCTATTTCAGTTTCTTTATGTGGTTCAGTGGTTGTTGGATCATTGTCATTTGTTAGTGTCAATGTCGTCTGTCACATTTGAACTGGAGTCCGTGAGTCCAGCTTGTTTTTCACCTGTACCTGTTTTCTTTGAAGTGTTAGGCGTTTTCATCAAGTTTAACTCCTACTTATACCCTGAGTGGCACCCAGCACTTTTGTTTCTTCTTTTTTGGCCTTTAAGCATTTTTTGGAGCAACAATAAATGTTGTTCGGGTCACCTCTGCGTTTGTGTTTTACCTCCTGGCCAAGCCCTGACGGTACTCAACCAAAGTAAGAACAAATCCTCAAATTATAAATGCAGAAAAAAGTGCAGAAAGCTGACCAAGCTAACCCACCATCATCATAATGAATTGTATATATTCATGTATTTACAAACTTTTATTTATTTTGTAGTTGTATTGCCATGAAAGAACTGGCAAGTAGGCATTTTGATTAGTGGTCCATAATTGTGCATCTTGTTCGTCATATAACTAGAAACATTATGTTTGTAAAAGCAGTGTGGAAATCATTTCCTGGCATGGATGCCTAAAGAGCACCATCTTAAACTTGCACGAATCAATTGGGTGTTATTGCAATAACTGTAAATATTATTCTAGGTAGAAGATGGAGTTAAGTAAAGAAAGTGTTTACTAATAAATGGCCCGCAATGACAATGTGCTTACTAGAACACATATTATACCTCTATGGCTTGAACATAACCATTTTCAAGATGTCCTCTTTAATCATCCACTTGATATAGGTGGAATGGAAGCTTTTAATGTATACCAGCATGCCTTACACATTCTTTAAATTGCCAAAACATGTAGTAACTGTACATTGATCTGTAAACACATTTGGACAGTGACAACTCTTTTGGATTGTTTTGGCTCTCATTAATATTTGAAATGACAATGGCTTGTAAATGCAGACTGTCAGCTTTATTCTGAGGGTATTGTGATCCATATTGGATGTCAGCCACTACCATCCGCAGAAGACTTCATTAGCCCTACTGCAGTGGCTGGATTCCAAGTAGCGAATACAATAGTTTGCTTCAAAAACCCAATGGCATGAAAAGTATTAAAGATCGCACAGCTATACAGGCTCAACAAATTGTTTTCTACAACAAGAGCCTTGGATGTGTGACCAGTGATACTTACTTTTTGTTCAAAGTTGAATTCTGAACAATACAGTTAAGAACACACAGGACACAACGGCTAACCAGAGGACTATAGAGAGGGCAAGTGTTTGGTGGATAGCCCCCTTTGTTTTGACCGGGGATAGTTGTTGCGGGGAGTGCCCACGGCTTAAATATTGCCATCTCAGGAGCAAGACCCCAGGGTAGGCGAATCCTGAAGCATGCAGAATGATCCTCTGCCCCAGAAGCTGTGAGGGTTTTTGGCTCAGGTGCAGGTCCCACGCAGAGGCGGATCAGAGAGTACCGAGAAGACCATTGGGAGGAGAAGAGCACCTCCGTGATGTATGTGGTCCTGACTCCTTCTAGTGGTCAGTGTGGCATGCTCAAATGACTCAATTGAAAATACAGCCTGTACAAACCAGTTATTTGGATTTGTCATATGTTGTTTGTAGATTCATTAGAAGTCGAATTACTATCATACCTCAGTTTGCTTTGGAATTCCAAGTTTGAAAGCGAGCAGCACTTATATTTGATTTTTTGTCTTGACAGCTGAATTTCTTTAAAACAGTGGCCAAACATCATGGATTGCATCATCAAGGACCCAACGTCTCATACCCAAACCACCCCAAGGCACTTAACCTTGTCATGGTGACATGCTTTGAGGGGTTTCCAGCTCACGTAAACCAAGGCTACGAAGGAGCATTGATGAATTAATTCACATAAAGTGCCAATGTGGTCGAAAAGCTAAATTAACTTTTGCATAAAAGCAAGGAATCATTTTTCCTTAAATGGCCGGGGAGATGTTTTATCTAACATTTTCAGACATAGCTGTATAGCTGTATAACATTCGAAATTAAGTGTTTCTTAAAGATGTAGTTAAGTAAATACAATGATAATGTATTGGTCCCATTACATTAGAGTCCTATGCTGAATACGCTTCATATCCTCCCAATCCAAAATGAACACTGTATTGCTTCCCAAGCTGCGCTTAGAAAGTTCATAATTAAACATTATAAGTCAGGCTACTCACAAGTTAATTAAGCATAAGAAAACAATATCTTTGGTTCAGTGGGAATCAGGACCCCACAGAGACGAATGACGGGGGCCAACAAGTCCACAGTGCTTGGGCAGGCAGCCCAAACTTCTGTGTGTCCAAAGAAGGTCCCCCTTGCCATCATAATTGTGAAATAAGCTCTTTACAGGCAATTACAAAATGGTTCATTATGCCTCCAACCAGCAGTCTATTAAGAGCAGATTATAGGGAGGTGGAAATACATGAATGCCAATGAGCTTAAACCCACTAAGGAGGCCCCAAACAGGACTGATAAAAACAATCACTGGGTGATTAATATGCACAGTGAAGAGGCAAGGTCAAGAGGCTTTTTGAATTGAGGTCAATCTGCAAATTTAGTTTGGCAAAGAGTGGCTTCTTAATTCCTTTGGGTTCTGTGCCCTCAAAACTTGTCCATTGATAAGAAGGCAGGGAGAAAGCATTTTCGGAGGGGAGAGGAGATAGAAAGTACAGTATTACTGAAAATGAATAGTTGGTCCAAGCAGACATAATGTAAGAAAGACTTTGTAAAGTCATCTGCGTCAAGTTGTCAAGCGCATGGGTCCAAAACATCACATCCTAACATTTAAAAATGATTAAACTCAAAATATATGAAAAAGAACTCTCCACAATATCTCTGAAATGGTTCCCCTTCTAAATTGTTTTCTTTGTTACATCGTACTCTGTATCATTTGCCTGAAGTTCTTTTAGGATAGTCCTAAAAGTGACACAGCATATACCCTGTTTGTGTGAAGCTATGTAGCTTGTACAGAGAAACAGACCAGCATATTAACAGTATATCTATTTAAATGGGAAATTTGCTTAAACATTCTTCCTTCTGGCAATGCAATAAACACATTCTAAAAAATTATAATCTGCAACATTAATAACATCTCATGGGATTATTCAACCAAAGGCCCTTAGAATATTTATTTAATTTGGATTAATTAAGTATGTACTGTAATATACTGGACAATGCATTCACATTATTCATATTCAAACATTTGCTGTATCTTGGGGAAAACATGTCACATGCTGTTCAGAAATAGTTAATCTAAAGCAAACCCACAGATATGCCTTCAGAGAAACTCTACCATCCAGTACAGAATCTGTACTCGACCATAGGGAGACAAACTCAACAAAACTAGAATTATAACTATGACTTTGAATAAATGTCTGTGCCCCCATATCATTTCTCTATAAATCTAACTTTGAAGCAAGATGAGGCAAGAAACAAGTGCCGGGAGAATGGAAGACATTTAACAAAGGAACTAAAGCATGACAAACTGGGTCCAGCGAATGGACAGTGGGAACAGCGGTGCACCGTAGCTTCCTGAGGTGGTCCTGGGACAGAGCCGGCATGACGTTGCATCCAAGACCGCGGCCTCCACTCACGACCGGCCGGCCCGTTTTGCTGATCACACCGTCATAGCTCCACACCCAAAAAAATAACATTTCAAGCCTGCAACTAAATCACAGGAGGAAAAGAAACAGAAAACAGAAAAACAACACAAAGATCAACGAGAAACATAAAGGAAGCTGGAACTTAAATAGGGTGCCGGACCGGGTAAAACGGGTGTCCTTGGTGGGAGGGAGAGAGGGAGTTGGATTCACTCGACGTGCCACAGTGTGACGATATATGCAAATGTGCTTTGTACTTCAGCTGTCTATGTATGTTTACTGGCCCAATTAAGCAAGAGGTGAGAGCACAGATGGAATAAATAGGAGACTTGCGCTGTAAAGGTGCTTAAACCGAAGCCCTTCTTTATTTTTAAGGTGGCAGAAAGTTAACACTCTGATGCCACAGATGGTGATGCTAAGTAGGGCAAGCATATGGTTGGTTCTTAAATGACTTCTTGGCTACATTGGTGTACATTGTTCATTAAGAATGCATTTACAATCATTTCATACAGGGAATCTCTACTGGATTAGTAATCTGAAGCTACATGTGATCACAGTGGTTCCCTGGCTGTTATGGTTACTGTAGCACCAAGTGAAATACTCCTGAAGCGCACTCTCATGCTTTTTATCGGTAGGCCTAAGGTCTCATGGACCTTGTCTGGTGTACCATTTGGGTATACTTGAGAAGGTCCTACCGATAAAAAGCATGAGAGTGTGCTTCAGGAGTATTTCACTTGGTGCTACAGTAGTATTCCAGACCTTGAGTATTATGTTTGCTCTACAGGTTACAGGCAAATGGCCACCGAGATAGATCACTTTGGTTATGTAGAGCAATTCTGAAATCACAGGAGAATGTAAGGTATTGTGCCTGTTCTTGAAAAAAATCAGAAAGAGAAAAGAACACACAAGGCATTACAACAGACATCTTATTCATGTTATGCCCTGAACGAATAGAGGCATCAAGTTAGTGCAGAGGAAGTGAGGTATTCTGAATGAACCAAGAATACTAGTCATTAAAATGACATCCGAACTAATTGCAGAACGAATTAGGTGTGTTCACTTACATTCAGGTAGACTAGACAAGAGGTGTCAAACTGGTTTCACGAAGGGGCCAAGTTTATGCAGGCTATTTTTCCTTTAAATGGCTTCCCAGTTCAGACCTAAACAGCCAGGTGAGGGTAGAAACAAACCAATTTGGGATCTAATTCGTCAATCAAGTTCAAGATGAGAGTGAAAACCTGCGGACAATTGACCCTCCGTAGAACCGGTTTGACACCTCTGCCGTAGACTGAAGAAGCAGACTCCATCCTGCAAGATGTTTTGGAGCAGGGCAGCTCCATCCTGGTCTTGGAGACTTACCTTCCGGTAGGTTACTACACGGTTGTGACTAACCTGACTCAAATTGTCATCCAGCTTATTAAGATCAGATGTAAAAAGGGTTGGAGAAAAAACCTGTTAGATGGTAGCTCTCCAGGAGTAGGGTTGAGCAGCCCTGGCTTAGAGTATATCGACTGGAAAGAGAATTGTGGCTATTTACTGTGTGGGTCATACCTAACAATGCCCATGCTTCTTATACATCATCCCAACCGTAACATATGTTGGTAACAACATCATGCTCTCTGGACGGTTCACATTAGAAGGGACTGTGCACTTCCCAGAACTAAAGGAAAAGATATAGTGAAATACTGGGAAGTACTTCAAGAGCAACCTAAAAATGGACCTTTGAGCAGGACAATGATCCAAAGCACAAGTCAAACGCACCATTGGAATGGCACAAGAGAAAATAGGTCGGTGTCCTACTGTGGCCCTGTCAAAGGTCTGACCTCAGTCCCGTTGATGCTTGTGGACCACCATTTTAAACAATATTTGGAGATGGTGGTCCACAAGCATCCTCCAACCAATCGAAACAACGTGGACCATATTCTGATGCCATTGCCACAATGCGTACAAAGCTGGCCAATACTACCCAAGAGACTGACTCAAGTGCAGTGTGATTTTTCCAAAGCAGTTGAAGCCTTAAGACGAATCCCCCTCAAAACAGCGGGCCTTCAACACACCCAGCGCTGGGGATCGCCCAAGTCGTAGCAGACAACAGGTGGCACTAACACGCCCACATTTCAACTGTAAATCAACTCTAAACGAATGTACTTTAAAGTATATAATCACCACGTACCCAATTACCGCATTTGCTTACCACCCCCGGGATATAATTGCATGTCAACTGTACCTACATTTGGTGTATTCTCACCAATATATTGTCTGCCACTAGCAGTACTAATAAAACAAAACAATTCTGGTTGTGTGCATGAACTTCGCAAATTTAGGCAGAAAAAACACATGCGTCACACACACGCGCGTAAACCCATGTGAGGCCCTCATATTGATAATCCAGTACAGACATCCGTTCAATAATATTATTGCACTTTTAACAAAATGTGTAATATCGTGTCCCCCTCTCACAGCTAGCTCTAGATCAGTGCTCTTTGTTAGCTACTGCACGTGTGTAAATGTAATCATACTTTAATCGAACTCTGGACCACAGTCCTATAGTAATTGTACAGAATGTACCAATAATGTGAGATAGAGGTAGCATTAACATGTTTTATTTTATTTATAAAAGGCCATGACTAAAAGGTGATTTAAATTACCAACATATTAGCATGTCATCAGCCATTTTCTTCTTAGATATTAGAATATCTAGGCTCTCTCTCACTTCCAATCACGTGCATGCTCAAAAAGCTGTACATACATTTACAGTAGGCCTGTTGTCCAGAGCGTTAGCACAAATCCTAAAAGACAAAAATAGCTGGCAAAATGAATACTACTCCAGATGGCCCATGCTATGCAGTGGAGTTACTCAAACTGACAACAGCTGTCTCCCTGGTGTCCATCGTCTGTCCTTACTCCCTCTTACTCCCTGCCCTCAATGTGCACTGCCAGAACCGGTTGTGAACGCCTCCCTGCAATCTAATCCAAGACCTTGCTGCTTCTCACCCGAGAAGCAGGTCAGTGGTCAAAATACACTGGTTCTCAATACTTCTCTGGTCCTTCGACTGAAAGGATCCTTACTTTGTTTGGGATTTGATTGGGGAGTTTTGATATCCTGAAACAGTTGTTGCTTCTGTTGATGAACAGTGTTCGCCCAGGTCTTTAGCCATGTTTGGCAGGTGTTGGTCCAGCCGTTTGTGTACTTGCCGCCTCCCCCACACTCACGGTAATGGTTGCTCTGCAATTCTGAATATTCTCAGATTGATTGTACAACCCGGTTTTTAGAAGAGTTTGGTTGCTGCATAAAATGAAAAGGAAAAACAGAACGCAATAATGTGATTGCAATTATGTGAAAATGTACATGTTTCAAAAAAGTTGGGAAAGGGGCATGTTTATCACTGTGTTGCGTCATCCCTTCTTCTCACATTACTTTACAAGCGTTTAGGAGGAGAGGAGACCAATTGCTGTAGTTTTGAAAGTGAAATGTTATCCTGTTTTATATAAGATTTCAGTTGCTCAACAATTCGGGGTTTGCTTACTCATATGTTTTGTTTTATAAAACGCCAAATGTTTTAATCTGGTGACAGGTCTGGACACCAGACAAGCCTGTTTAGCACCTATATTATTTTACTACAAAGCCATGCTGTTGTGATACGTGCTGAATGTGGTTTGGCATTGGCTAAAATAAGCAAGGCCTTCTCTGAAAAAGGTGTTGTTTAGATGGCAGCATATGTTGATTCAAACCTGCATATATTGTTCAACATTAATGGTGCCTTCACAGATGTGCAAGTCATTCATAAATACGGCAACTAACTGTTTTTTTACTGACAATGGTGTTTCTAAGCCTGTGCAGTGATGACCACTGTAGAATCGCGTCTGCTTTTAATGCATTGCCATCTGAGGGCCAAAAAAGTAATTAGTTGTGAGAAGTTCCACCAGGTTTTTTTAAGCACTACAACTTTCTCAATCTTTTGGGGCCTCTGTCCCAGCTTTTTAAAAACGTGCTGCTGGCATCAAATAAAAAATTCAGTTCGCATATATTTTAGAAGAAGCAATAACATTTCTCATTTTCCACATTTGATATGTTATCTATGAAATATTATCTAATGAATATAGGGTTTAGATGATTTGTACATCTTTGCATTCGGTTTGTCTTCACATTTACCACTGTCTTCGGTATTTACTACTTTCTTGTATGTCGGGGAATATTTTTGTTGGGTAACCGCTGTTGGCAGGCAAGTTTTTAGTTAGACTGTTAGGCACGTGGACACTGGCTGCAAAGTCTGATGCTATATTTCTGAAAAGCAACAGGCAAGTCATCAACCACTGGCCTTTGTTTCATCAAGCAAGGTCTTCCAGCTTGTGACGTCAACAATTCCAACAGATAGACACAGAAGAAATGGACCAAGTATTGAGTTCACACAGATACAGACACACCATAGACTGGGAAATGTTCTACTGTTGCAAGATAGGATCTGTACAATTGCATTTCAATATTGGTTTGCTAGGACACGTTCATAACTAGGAGAACAGATTTAAAAAAATGCCTCTTTCAACGTCTTTAAGCTCAAATTGGCCCAGAACATTAAGAGAACATTATTAAGGACAGCAACAATGTATTTTATATTTTTTTGGCTTTTTATTTAGTTTGAACTTAAAATGTTCCTGAAAAATCATAAATGAAAGGGATCATTCGATTTTTCACAGAGAACATGAAATGAACCCATCAGAGGGATAATAGTAATATTATCCCTCCTTAGAAGACAGATGTTCAATCTGTTCAACAAGGGAGCAGCACAGCTCACCCAGCAGACCCGCAGTTCACTCACACCCCGTCCTCCTTCATGTTTGCCCTTTTTCTGAAGGATTCCAAGTTGCACAGGTCAGAATTGTTCAATATAGTTCAATATATTTTGACCGGTATTGTTCGTTTCTCGCATAGAAATACTCCTCAGTAGATCTAAACATCCTTTATTCCAGTACTTCAAAACACCAGATAGTTGGCGATACCTCAGTGCAGTTTTAGTACAAATATTTAAAAAAACTATCAACTAGCTCCAATTAGTTAATTGCAGAAAAGCACCATTTGTATTTCCATGTTACAGTTGAAAAAAAAAATACATATAATTTTTAACTGACCAGCATTTTATAACTCAACTCAAAAACATAAAGTTATTCATAAAAGATACATAAATCAATAAAAAGCTATTAAAATAGCAGAGCAATCAGCCTAGGCTGCCATGAAGGAGCCATGGCAACTGGAACTCTAAATGTAGGGATTAAATGGTTTGCGCATCATTGCATTATGTTTCTATTTGCATGTGACGCACAGTCCCATCTTTTTGGAAATGGGGTTGTAGATGTATAACTTCACATGATAATGTTCCAGCTGCTGTATGACAAGAGCCACTCATCCCAGGCAAAACATTGGTAATGTGATAAAAGACAGATGAACTGTCATGCTGTTGTGGTAGAGACTTTCACTAAACAATGTTCATTCAATCATCCAGGGCATGACAAACAACTGGATCACATTGTTAACAATTTGATCATCCTTTTTCTGCTTATACTTGATCTGCATTGCCAACAAAGAATTAGTTTTTTGTCATTTGTATGTAACTCTTGTCAAATGAGCTACTTTGCTTCCGTAGTCTGGGTTTTCTCTCAAATCTGTACTCAACATTAACAGACATTTGGTATCTGAAACTATTCCATGGTAACTTTTTGTTTTAGGAATACACTTTGTTATAATTACTCTTTCAAATGTGGCATTAAACCATTGCCCACCATGAAAAAACAAATACTTGCTTATCTTTTTATCTCTGCACTCTGCAAAAAATATCTGTCTCTGATTACGATGATTAATTGTCTCTTCACTGAAGAATGTCTTAATCTAATCAAGTGCGTGTTGTAGGCCGTGAAGGAGAGGAAAGCACAGTTGGTAATTATCTCAGGATAAGGCACTAGGGGAGGATGCAGATCATTCACCGCTGATCTGGTGTTGGCTTTGATGATTAATTACCCTTTGGATGCACTTTCATAGACCCATAAAAAGATGCTGGGCTACATGGTACATATGACAATAGTTAACTCCTGAGGAGAATTCAATGCAATAAAGTTTGAGAAAAAGTTTGGATCTTTCTCATTTTAGAGGCTTTCTGAGCCCACGCGTCTATGTAAAGTCTAATAGGGCAAGAACCCCTTTAGGTGGTTCTAGAAAGCTTGTATGTGCCATTTTAGCCAGTAGGGTTGATAGCACACACAGGCCTAAATGGGTTGTGAAGGTTGCACCTTTAGATACAACATCAGATATTTTGTGTGGTTTCATGTTACACACAAAATACCATATTTGAATGTGTGGCGTGAGCGTCGCAACAATGCCTCTAACAGAAACAGCTGGTACTTTCCGGAATCCTCCAGCGGCTTCCAATTGGTCTAGCCCCCACCCCTACACACCTGCCTCCTCTTGGGAGCTCGTCAGCAAGGCAGATACAAAATATGTAAAACAGAAGGCTATAAGATGGAGGAGGAGAAAGAATAAGCTGGCCATAAATGGAATATGCTGGATGCTGCCGCACAGATGACAAGGCCCCCACCAGGATGCTGCCGCACTGTCGACTGTCGACAAGGCCCCCACCAGGATGCTGCCGCACTGTTGACTGTCGACAAGGCCCCCACCAGGATGCTGCCGCACTGT
>JACXGK010005120.1:20012-34692 GCA_016801125.1 Novumbra hubbsi | reverse complement strand
AAACAATAAACCACACCGGGTGTGGTGAAAACCTGACCTAAGTAGGCTCCCCAATCAGAGTCAACTGAATGCAGCTGCTCTGACTGGGGAGCCCACAATGGCATGGAGATGGCTAGAGGCCTCTCCATGTGCCATGCCCTGAATGGGAGCCCCAAAGCATAGAGATGGCTAGGGGCCCGCATCCAGGACATGACAGTTTCGTTGCTCCCAGATTCTGAGTGCAACAGCACTCCTTCTCATTTATATTTAGAAAACAAATTTGAAGGCCAAAGTTGTTGGAGAAAAGCACTAATCGTGTTCACGCAATGTATTAATCAGCCTTAGAATACTTGTAACGTACCCAAATGAAGCTGTGGAGTGCATCCATGCCAGGAAGAGAAACCAACAGTTCCTGGGGGTCCTGCAGGGGTTGGCTCAAATGCCTTAGCGCTGCGGAGGTGGACAAGTGGACGTTGGACAGAGTTGTCTTGTCATGCTCTGATGACTCCTTGTGGTAGTTCCGGCACATGCGAGCTCAATCGAGGCTGTTGACAAGGGATTGTTTGCTCCTCGAGCGTGTGTGTGCAGGCAAGGACACGTCGTAATCGTTGACTTTCCCAGACCTGCCTAGGAGCTGCAGAAATATCCCACTGTATCGAACAAACAACTTCTGTCGCCATTAATAGAAATGGAACAAAATATCTTGTTTCCAACTTTAACATCTAGTGTTATTTTTACATTACCAAATTCAATGTCTAGAAGTTCCCCTAGTAACTTCTAGTACTTAGTACAGTAGCAGCACTTGTAGCTTTGTTGGGGTTTTAATTCAAGCAGAGAATTACTACTCTTAAGCTCAATGGAAAGTTCTAAAGATGCTTATAGGGCAAAGCTGGGAGAAAACACTCCCATTGAAGGTATCCACCGTTTTAATTTAGTCTAAAAGTTGTTCCCTCATGATGGCCTGGTGGGTAATGGCTGTTCCCTCATGATGCCCTGGTGGGTAATGGCTGCTCCCCCATGATGGCCTGGTGGGTAATGGCTGTTCCCTCATGATGGCCTGGTTGGTAATGGCTGTTCCCTCATGATGGCCTGTTGGATAATGGCTGTTCCCTCATGATGGCTGGGTGGGTAATGGCTGTTCCCTCATGATGGCCTGGTGGGTAATGGCTGTTCCCTCATGATGGCCTGGTGAATAATTGAATAATGGTTGTTCCTCTTGATGGCCTGGTGGGTAATGGCTGTTCCCTCCCGAAGGCCTGGTGGGTAATTGCTGGGCCCTCATGATGGCCTGGTTGGTAATGGCTGTTCACTCATGATGGCCTGGTTGGTAATGGCTGTTCACTCGTGATTGCCTGGTGGGTAATGGCTGTTTCCTCATGATGGCCTGGTGGGTAATGGCTGTTCCCTCATCCCTCCTGATGGCCTGGTGGGTAATGGCTGTTCCCTCCTGAAGGCCTTGTTGGTAATGGCTGTTCACTCATGATGGCCTGGTTGGTAATGGCTGTTCACTCGTGATTGCCTGGTGGGTAATGGCTTTTTCCTCATGATGGCCTGGTGGGTAATGGCTGTTCCCTCATCTCTTCTGATGGCCTGGTAGGTAATGGCTGTTCACTCATGATGGCCTGGTGGGTAATGGCTGTTTCCTCATGATGGCCTGGTGGGTAATGGCAGTTCCCTCATGATGGCCTGGTGGGTAATGGCTTTTCCCTCATGATGGCCTGGTGGGTAATGGCTGTTCCCTCATGAGGGCCTGGTGGGTAATGGCTGTTCCCTCATGATGGCCTGGTGGGTAATATCTGTTCCCACCTGTTGACTCCTGTTACAAGGTAATGAAACCCTCCAGAAGCCCTTATTCAGCGTTTTTATAATGTTGCAACCTTCATGGGTGAGGTGGAATTCTACGAGGCACCACTTTCATTTTGAGCAATTAAAAAAAAAATAATGGGTTGACTCGGCTAATCTCAAACTAGGCCCAGCATGAATTTTTCATATATCACGTATCTCAGCGCTTGTAATGTAAACAGACACATTGTACATCAAACCGTATCTAGTTCAGTGTGCTTCCTTTTTTTCCTGGACACCCAGCTGAGTGTCTGTCCCTTTAATAGGTGGGAGGGGGGGGGGGCGGGTATGGGAGGGGCTTCCTGAGGAAACAGGTGTGTGCTGACATAGATTATGTCATTGTTTCAGCGTCACCTGGGAAGACCTATATTGTAGCAGCCCCAATATCACACTCCACAGCTGGTCGCCCAGTAGAGCCTCCCAGAGAGAACGTCGATATAAGTAAGTAAAGAAAAGCCTTGTCATTTGAAACCGCACTTTTGTCAAGATAGCGGGTTGTCTTTCAGCCGGGAAAGGCTCTGTCACGAGTAGCCTATCTGGCTGCATAGCAGGTGTGACAGGAGTGTGGGCAGCATCACTGAGCAGCAAACATCACAGACCGAGTTTCTCTGCCTGTACTCCCTCAGGGGGCATGAATAGTGTATTTCGGGGATAACATTTTAGTTGTGAGTATACAGGAGGCGAGATGATTACAGCTGTCTGCTGAATAAGTAACTGAATGCTAGTATAAGAAGCTGCAACCTTATTTAAACTGCATTTTCAGTTTGAATGTTCTTTTTGCCCCTTAAAATAGTAACTTGAAGTAGAGCAGTGTGTATCCCAGCTGCAGTATTCACACCATGCCCCCCCCCAGCTCTGTTTGCTTTGCCTCATCTAACATCTGACTATTAGCATAGTATTTTGTCAAACAATTTATTCCCCGAGCTTAAGGTTCTAAACTCTGTGTTGAGAGATGCTTGCTCAGTCTATTGTCCCGTTATTATAGCAAATGTGGCCATATCCTTTCCTGACATTTACATACAGGGAAGAAGCTAGGACGCTAGACAACCTGCCTGTGAGAAAGTGCCTTATGTGACTCAAATGAAAGGCTGTTAAGTCATTTTCTGAATGGTAGGTACATATCACAAGGCTAAGTGTTTTAGTTAATGGATGTGTTGTCTGTCGCATAGCATGCCATTGTTTTGGAACAGGGTGTCATTAAGTGACTCAGAGAACATTCCCGGGCTGTACGTGTTTGTTTAGGTGCCATCATATGACACTAGGCGTAAACAGTGTCTCAGGCAAGGTGTCTCACTTTCAGTTAGATTGCATGATGTCATCCAGGAAGTGGAGGCAGTGGGCATGGTGAAATTCATGGTCTATCAAATATCCTGTCTTAACATCAAATGATACATTTCGGTTTTTCCCCAAATCTCACTTCTCTTGGCAAAAGGCAGAAATAGGATGAGACATTTATCTTTTAAGTCCCTATAAATGCTTTCTTTACGCAGTAGACAAAAACCGTTTCCCCTCATGCTCCGCCATCTTTATGCTTGGATTGTTATTACACAGAAGGTGGTGTATTCTGGTGGCCCCTGGATGACGGAGTGGTAGTCACAGTTGAAGTCACAGTTAGCTTTGTCCTTGTGAAACCCGGGTTCCAATTCCTTTTTGGTTGATCGAGCAGCATAATAAGAACCGGAAAGGCCCCCAAAAGACATACATCTCGACATCGACTGTCCAGAAGACAAATTAGATATCACAGAATTCGGGAGAGTAATGTGTAAAAGTAAGAAGAACAGAGATGAATTCTTATTTGTACACGGAGGTGAATGGGCCATTTAAGTATGTTATAGGCATGTTCACATGTAAACATTCAAAGTTATTCCCCCCCCTCTCCCAGACACCTACTGAAAAACACATATCTCTCCGAATGGAATGTCCTCAAAGCCAAGTGGAATATGCTAAACAAAACCTGTATTAAATGGTCTGGATGTGAACCCCCTTTGTTAACTGGCCCAGTTGGGGGTCCTGGGAGAAGAGGAAGCTCATGTTTGGGTAGGATGCATTGTTATAGGGCATTCTGCCTTGTTTTCAAATAACAGCTTTGTCTTTGCAATGAATGGCCTATTGTCGGAGAGATTCCTCATTTCTGAATCAAAGCTTGGCAAAACTTTTAGAGTGGGTCCCTTTTATATGTTATTGCATTAGTATGTGCTTTCCTTGGAATAGGGGTCCCTTTGTAACAGTTCTCACTGGACAAACAGTACAGCCGTGGCCCAGAAATTTGAGAATAACACAAATATTATTTTCACAAAGTGGGATGCGTCAGTTTTAATGATGGCAGTTTGCATATATTCAAGAATGTCATGAAGAATGATGTGGCCCAGAAGTTTATTGACAGCAAGCCGGGGTGAATTGCAGAGGTCTTGAAGAAGACTCTAGAAGAAGGGTCAACACGGCAAATATTGACTCTTTGCATGCGCCTCATGTAGTTGTCAATAATAGCCTTCAACACTTATGAAATGCTTGTAATTATACTTCAGTATATCATAGTAACATCTGACAAAAAGATATATAAACACGGCAGCAGCAAACTTTGTTTAAACTAATACTTGTGTCATTCTCAAAACCTTTGGCCACGGCTGTAGTGTTTATAGCGGAGAAGCACTAATGTTTTCAGCAGTTTATTTATTGAGTGTCAAGATTAGAGGCTGTACTGTGGCCTTATGACCCTAGTGCCGAATGCAAGGTGAGTTCGAGCACCTGTTGCACTACAAATAAGATGGAAAGACATCAAAAACATAACCATCCTCCTAAAGTACAAACTACCAAAAAAGGAGAAAAGCTTGGAATAAAGCAGATCAGGCTAAATATTATATGGTCTTATTGATTCTTATAAGTTGCTTATTTGTTACCACAGTATTATTGCGTTGTTCACTGAAAAGTACATTAAGACATTTGACACACGGCAACCTAATGTGACTTGTCATTGATCGGATTAGGTTGAAGAAAAGTCGCCGTTCTCCCAGTTTGCCTGGCATTACATTTATGTTCTTAATAGGGTGAGAAATATGCTGTCTACTGCTGGCACCACTACGGTTTTTAGTTTTTTTCGTGCTATAGCATGGCGTCATAGTGTGTTGGCAGAAGAACATCACTTCTGTTGACTTAACAAGATGAATGCCAATGTGTTTACTTAAGCGTCTCACTGTGAAGTTCCGTCACGATAAGCGCTCCCTCTTGTGTTTCTAGTGCTAGGTGGAGGAACTTTTCACCTTGGGTTGCTCGTTGCCTTCCCCAATACTTTCTTGCCCTATCACTTTACGAGTGAAGCCTCACATGCTGAGAGTTTACACAGCAATCTATCCAGCAATGTAACGTTTAACGTTGGACTGTCTCTCCGCCAGTGTCGGCCCTAGGCATTTGGGGGCCCTACGCAAAATTGTATTTGGGGGCCCCCTATCCACGAGTGGTCCAGTGCTCACTAGCAGTCTGGGGCCCCCTGGCAGTCGGGGGCCCTAAGAGGCTGCTTATGTTGCTTATGCCTAGAGCCGGCCCTGCCCTTCACCCTTCCTCTCCCACCCATTGTGGGATTTACCGAAAGTCCGCCAACAGTTTCATGGGAAAAATGTTTCCTCACGCTGTCATCAGATCGCACTCTCAAAACCCACACTGTCATAAGACTTTCTGTCGGGGTTGCGTACTAATTTCAGACTGCTCATAACAAGTGTTGGAATAAAGCTACCACGGCTTTGGAAAATATTACAAATGTTTTTGCTTCATTGAAACAGTAACACAGATATATGTGTGTAAATATGTAGTGGTGAGGATGTAATTGGATGTTGCTGAGAAGTTTATTGTGGTAGTATAATAATGTAATTAAACATTTGCTTGTTTGATTCCAAAAGCTGGCACAATAAAAACAATGTTTGGTCCCTGAGCAAGTCAGTTACATTTCCCTGGTCATTGTTATCAATGAGAATATTTTCATAGTTAACTTACTTGGTAAGCTATGGTTAACACATTTTGAACTAGGAATCTCTTTCCTTTTTTTGTATTAGTCTTTCCATCATTGGCTATAATGCCTTCACATATAGGTTGGTAAGTTGGTTATGATCTACTGACATTTTGACATATTTACTATAGAAGTTCAGTCTGTACTACCCACTCAATACATTAGGCCTGTGGCTGGTAATGTTTGCTTGGCTCATTGTGCCTGCCAAACAATAGGCCACGCCCACAGACATATTCTAGATCTGAACTCCTCCCATAGGACTCCATGGTTGCAGAAACAACAAAACCTTCTGATTGATTCCAGACAGCAATGTTTTCCATCTGATATTTCCCCAGAAACCAATGTGTTGAACCAGAGCCAAAACACAGGTGGGTAAAACGACATCATCCAAATTAACATTCCCTACTGGAGGCCTTTTTTGCCTGTTGCATGGCCGTCATTGTAATTAAGACTTAGTTCTTAATTGATTTGCCACAAAAAATAAAGGTAACATAGCAAATAATGTCATTGTATTTGATACGAATTACTAATGGATTTGTTTTTTAAAACACTGCTCATTTTGACAACACTTGAACAACTGCAAAAGAAGTAGTCCCAGACAGAAAAACGGGATGTAGTGAAGAATGGTGCCGTGGAAGATTTCAAAAAGCTTGCGAGATTGAATCAAGATATAAACTGTATTGTGTCCCAGAGCAAGGTATTTAACCCAAAAGCATTTATACCCCATCTATCATTTAATATTTCTTAAATGTACCCTTATTAAGACAGTGATGCTGAAACCATAAATTAGTATGAAATCAATGTAATGAGTTGATTTATAAGTAATGTACTAATCAGGTATAGTAATCCGGTATAGTTTCCGAAGAGAAAACCAGAAATCATCATCCACGTGTGAGTGCTACCCTCATTCACCTTGTGTAGACACAAGCACGTAAACGCTGGTGGGAATATACCATCATTGCTTTAATAGGATTTGTGTTTTATAGTTCAATCCTACAACCTTCTCTGTTTGCTTTCACTAAGTGTATTTTGATAGCAGAAGCAGGTCGCCAGACTCATAGCATTGGGGCACTCCTGTTTTAACAACACGTGTAGCCACATTCGTGAAAGTGAATTCATTCTACTTCTAGTTTAGAAAAGGACATTGCTTTGACTGCTTTTCTGACTTCTACATTCCCAGGGTTTCCAACAATGATCATCAAGCTCCACACAATATAACAGGCAGCTGTTGAACAAAAATCCACCCACCGTAGCCAAGTGTTACCAGTTTGACAGCGGCGTAACCTCTTTTTGAATGGCCTGGCCTGTCAGCCTTCTTAGCCAATATTTGCATTGCTGATGGACAGAAACCACAGCAAATCTAAATGTAAGATGCCTGGTGTATGTGTGGTGTGTTTGATATGGTGCCGACATAGCTCATCTAAATGTGCCTGTTGTGGGCCTTGATACAATAGTCTACTGTTCCAAGTTTCAACAGACACGTTTGTTGTAAAACATGTCAAAGGGGGCATAGTTGAGTGGGAGGATGGAGCTGTGGAGCGGAGGGAACAGCAACTCCACAATCTTTATGGAGAATTGCATTTGCACAGAACCTTCGGAATCTTTATTCTTGAGTGAGACAGATCAGAGAAAAGTCAGCACTCCAGCCACTCCAAAATACATCTATGTAAAAACTGTTTCAGAATGTTTTGATTTTGGAACAGAACGGTCACCATCTGAAATAATATCCAGCAAATTCCAGAGAGTACATGATACAAATACTTTGGTTTTTCATCTGCATCACAGCGTGGTTTCTGGCCTATTGGGCAAGCGTTGGGTATTTACCACAGCCCTTTTGATTTGGTGTACTGATACTGTGCAGCCATGGCCACAAGTTTTGAGAATTACACAAATAGTCATTTTAACAAAGTTTGCTGCCTCCGTTTTTATGATGACAATTTGCATATACTCCAGAAAGTCATGAAGAGGGATCAGATGAATTGCAATTAATTGCAAAGTCCCTCTTTGCCATGAAAATGAAATGAATCCCCCAAAAAACATATCCACTGCAGTTCAGCCGTGCCACAAAAAGACCAGCTGACATCATGTCAGTGATCCTCTCATTAACACAGGTGAGAGGGTTGACGAGGTCAAAGCTGGAGATCACTCTGTCATGCTGATTGAGTTAAAATAACAGATTGGAAACTTTAAAAGGAGGGTGGGGCATGAAATCATTGTTCTTCTTCTGTTAACAATGGTTACTTGCAAGGAAACATTTGCAGTCATCATTGCTTTGCACAAAAAGGGCTTCACAGGCAAGGATATTGCTGCTAGTAAGGTTGGATCATCAAGAACTTCAAGGAGAGAATTTCAATTGTTGTGAAGAAGGATTCAGGGAGCCCAAGAAAGTCCAGCAAGCGCCAGGACCTTCTCACAAAGTTGATTCAGCTGCAGGATCACTCTGCACGCAGAGTGAGGCGAAGACTTTTGGAGGATGGCCTGGCGTAAAAAAATGCAGGAAATCCACTTCTATACGAAAAACATCAGGGACAGACCGATATTCTGCAAAAGGTACTGGGTTTGGACTGCTGAGGACTGGGGTACAGTATTTTCCTCTGATGAATCCCTTTTACGGTTGTTTGGGGCATCCAGAAAAACGCTTGTCTAGAGAAGAAAAGGTGAGTGTTACCATCAGTCCTGTGTCATGCCAACAGTAAAGCATCCTGAGACATTCATGTGTGGGGTTGCTTCTCAGCCAAGGGAGTGGGCTCACTCAGAATTTTGCCTAAGAATACAGCCATGAATAAAGAATGGTACCAAAACATCTAATCTAAATCTAAAAATAGTTGGGTGACTAACAATGCCTTTTCCAGCGCCTTGCCATAAGGCAAAAGTAATAACTAAGTGGCACGGGGAACAAAACATCTCCATTTTGGGTCCATGGTCCGGAAAATCTTCAGACGGGTGGAAAAACAAAACCAACACAAAAACTCAAAGCATTGATTATGCAAGAATGGGCTGCCATCAGTCAGGATGTGGCCCAGAAGTTAATTGACAGCATGCCAGGGCGAATTGCAGAGGTCTTGAAGAAGAAGGGTCAACATTGCAAATATTGACTTTGCATGTACTTAATGTAATTATAAACAATAGCCTTTGACACTTATGAAATGCTTGGTATTATACTTTAGTATAGCATAGTAACATCTGACAAAAAATATCTAAAAACACTGCAGCAGCAAACTTTGTGTAAACCAATACTTGCGTCATTCTCAAATCTTTTGGCCATGGCTGTAGTACTGTTGTTTAGACTGACTTGCATCGTGATTTCTGAACTCATTAATCTGTGCTTAAAAATGATCAACTATAGCCTACTGATAACTGCTCCTGCTGCGGGTAGCCCAGGAAACCGCTATGTACTCTGACCTGATCTGAATCTGGCTAGGGAAACCAAGCCATACCATGCATTATAGGTTCAAGTAGCTCTCTAGTTTAATTCTCAACTTGTTAAACATGAGTTACCTGGCAAAAAGTCACATCTTAATAGGTGGTGTGTACTTTATGTTTTTCCTAACAATGTTCAATTATCAAATAGTTAGAGGACACCTTTTAAGATGTAATTATAGCCTAAAATCCTCCTGGTAGATTAGTTTGAAAGAATTCCTCCGGTTTTACATTTTTGTCTGATGGATATAATGTATATAACATTTTTATATATAGATAATATATATATGGAAAATACTGTAAATCTAACACTACAATAATATTCCAATGTTACAAGTTTACACATTTTTGGAATAAGGTTGATTCGGCAGGGATACATCCTGCAATTGGCTGAAGGGTTTCTATTAATAGCTTAGCTAGAAGAACAAAATCTACTTTTTTATCAAGTTCTTTTTTTAATCAATGAAATTGTTATTTAAATCTAAGAAATTCAGATTTATCTTCTCAGAAATTCGGATATTTTCCCTCTGAGTATTACCCCTCCTTTTGCGTGCAGGGATTTACCTTCCCTTTTTTTCGCTCTGGACATGGCCCTAATACGCTGCCGTAGTTCAGTGTCTGCTGAAATTAGTGAACAGAATTTTAGGGAGTTTGAAAATCCTGCAGTTCCAGCACTAGCAGGCAAATACTAGTATGGATGCTAAATGGAAGTGGTCGTAGGTATCTGGACACCTTTTCTTTTTGAATGAGAAGGTAAGTGGTTTATACAATAGGTTTTTATGTGTATATTTTCATAAAGAAATGTAATTTGGCAGCACGGGGGCCAGACGTTATTACTTAGAACCGTTACTTTCACACGTCGTTACAATCTTTATTTGAAGTTTTTAAGAATGACTCTCACGTTTTGATCGGTTTGACTACAAGAAGCAGTGGAACCAAATTAAGTTTTATACCTGGCATTTTCCGTCAGTTGCCATATGCCTGTAGAAGTTAAGCACGGGATGCTGCTGCATTGGTCGGAATCTTTTCATTGTTCTCTTGGAGTTGAGTTGGCCGCTTTAAACTTAACTCGTGAGAATGATTTAGCAAGACTGTTACAAGTAGACTGTCCGTCGTCATTGGAATGTTGCAAATCGCTAAATGTATTGGTGCAATGAATCACCAGAAAAGTGTGAAAGTAGGTTATTCGCTCTGAATGAATGAAGATTCCTAATAGGCTACGTCACAGTTATTTTACTGGAACGCTAATATGGAGAAACAGCGTTGATCTCTTACGAAATTGTATGGTTATCCTTTGATCCATTTGTATTTTTTGTCCCACCATCTTTTGAAATGTCTTTGATCGTCGGATTGACCAAAACTTATTTTGATTCATTTTATTGGATTTTAAACGGACTTTGAGCTGTTTGTGTATTGTAGGCTACAGAGTATTCAAATGTAGATTAATGTTTGACATGTTTATAAGGTTAAATGTGGCATCATTCTTTTATTATTTCACTATGATCTTGTAGGTTAGTGTGATACTAAATCAGGATGATTCTCGTTATGTTAGGTTATTGCTATACTCCTTGACCAGTCAATTCTTCAAAAACACGTAATGAGGTGAACTGTCATACTTCCACCTCACCATCAGAACACCAGTTCCCAAGACCAATCTGGTTCATACTAGTTAAAACAAACCCTCTTACGACCTTTGGTGGGCATGGAAGTGGCCCCTTTCTTTTCAGGATAGTAATATAATTAAATACTGTGTGTACCGTTCAACGATAGTCATTATTAAATACTGTGTGTACAGTACAACATTCCCATTGGTTACTCTAAGGCAAATTCTTTAGGACAACATGATGCTTCAGGTGTCAGGATGATTGTTTGAGGAAGATGAAAGGAATTTTCTTGACCCAGGATGATATGACCAGTTTATGTCCACTGAAATGTTGACTGGATTTTTTTGTGTGCTTAATCTTAATCATATACATTCGTTTTAGATTGAAGGTTCAAAGGGGAATAGGAGCTAGGTCTAGGTTGAAATACATGTTTGTATTTATTTCAAATACCTGGATGGCTTAGCAAAGAAGTCTATTTTATATCCATAGTGTATTTGATGATATCTAAATACATTTCCAAGTATATTTTAAGTACGGTGCAGCAAGTGTTTGGACAGTGACAAACGTTTTGATGCTCTGGTTTTCTTCCTCAGCAAATTGGATTTGAAATGATACAGTGACTGTAGAGGTTAAAGGTCATGCTGTCAGCTGTAATTCAAAGGTATTTTCTGCTTCATCTTACCCAGTTTATTCAAATATTTGCTGTCTCGAGATATCATTACATTTAGTTTGTCTTTTTGTTGTATTTATGTTTATTTTGATTTATTATAATGTTATAATGTTTTCTGAGCAAATAAACACTGTTCAGATGAACAGCATTGAACAGGATTCCCATTAGGCGTAACACCGCGGATGAATGCGAAAGCAATTGAGATGTTTGAAGATGCATTGGAATTTGGGTCCGGTTGGGACTGGGATTCTATTTGGAATGAATATATTGGCATCTCTGGGACAAGGCGTGTCTGGGGATTTTGTACTTATTATTCCCAAAGCTGTCAAGTGCTGTTATATTGTGCCAATTTGTGATTAAAGATAAGGGTGCCAACATCATGGCATCGCTTTCTCTATGTCTATATCTCTATGTCTTTATCTCTGTCTCTTTCTCTAGGTCTATATCTCTATGTCTTTATCTCTGTCTCTTTCTCTAGGTCTATGTCTCTATATCTGTCTCTTTCTCTATGTCTTTATCTCTATGTCTCAATGTCTTTATCTCTATGTCTCTATATCTGTCTCTTTCTCTAGGTCTATATCTCTATGTCTCTATATCTGTCTCTTTCTCTCAGTCTATATCTCTATGTCTTTATCTCTGTCTCATTCTTTATGTCTCCATCGCTATTTCTTTTTCTCTATGTCTCTCTATGTTTCTTTCTTTATGTCTCTCTCTGTCTCACTATGTCTCATTCACTATGGCTCTTATTCTATGTCTCTCTTATTCTATCTGTCTATCTATTTCTAATTCCCTAGCCTTCTATTCTGCAGTCAGTTCTCACCCTCCTTTTATATAATGCTGGTCATTGAAGGACACAATAGGCTGACCATTTATGACGGACATGGTTCATATTGGATTTTCTAAGGATTAATGTTATTGGTGGAGGTCTATAGGAACACACAGGGAAAATGACTGTCAGTTATGTTTTCCTTTTTTAATATTGGGATCCCCTAGCAATGACAAATGTCTACACTGTGTACATGTGAACACACTCTACGCTGTGTGTGTTTTGGTCACACATGCTCACAAACGAATAGCTGTGCAACCTGCAATGAAAACCGGTGCCCAGACAAAATGTACGCGGATCCTAGTTGATCATTGCTGAACGGCCCGCCTCCGGCGGCCAAGGGGAAGACAACGTGACTGCGTCTGTCGGCGTCGACTGTGGGGCTTCGGTTCACCACCTCCTTCTCGTTAAGTTGTTCTGCTGTCCGTCCCTCCATCCACCCCCTTGCTGCACGGAGAGTTCAGGCCGCTGCTTTGTCCGGGTCCAGGCCACCCTTCGTCATACAGTTGATGAATAAGCGGGCCTTGGTGCCAGAGTGAGGGTAAGCTGAGTGCTGGATGCCCGAGAGCGAGAGACTGAAAGCCGAAAGCCGGAGCTGCCCACTCCCAGCCTCTCTGGACTGGCTGATGCCCAGCTCATCTCCAGTGATCTCTGGTCTCTCTGGTCTCTGCTTATCCTACTCATCTCTGCCCAACTTCTATCTCTCTCTCTCTCTCTCTCTCTCTCTCTCTCTCTCTACCTCTCACATGCAAGTACTTTTATCTCCAGTCTAGAAGCGTTGTTATGTCTTCGATCTCACATCTGCCTCCCGAAGCCTTCTTCTCTCCATGGATTGTTCGTCTCTCTCGCGCTCTTGTCACTTGAAACTGGTAATCATTTTCCCACAACTTCCCGCTGCTTTCGTCTCACCCTCGTCTCTCGCTTTTGGAAAACACGGTGGGTGGAGGCTGGACGGAGGAGAGGGCATTGGGGCCTACCGGAGGGTCCCCGGCGGGCCACACCGCCACATGTCTTGTGTGTTTGACCACACGCCACACTCACCACAAATCCAGCCGGTAACCATGGCAACGTGCTACGTCTTCATCTGCCCTGTTTTTCAAAGGGAGCGGAAATGTACTGAATCCCCTCTTTCCCTGCCTTCACCGCTACCCCCAGTCCCCGCCGCCTGCCAGAGCTCTGCTAGCGTTCAGACAGACAGGCAGGCAGAATGAGGGGGGGGGGTTTGGATGACCTTATATCAACCCACAACCTAAAGCGTGCTTCTAGTCTTTCCAGTAGCTCTGCCCTTTACCCACCTGATCCATATAGCAGGTCATCTCAATCCTAAATCACATGTTTGTGTGAATGACTGAGAATATCAGTTGGCCTCAAGTCACTGTCCCGAGCCAAGGCGGGGTCAGTACGTAAGCGGAAGTGTTTCCGTTAAGCAGTTTGACCTAAGTTAATGGCCTCCGGAAAGATCTGGGAGATATTCACTGTTGTTGGTTGCTGTGTGTTCCCACACAGGTTTGTGTCCCAGTATGCTTCTCTATAAGTGATACCCATCAAGAACCTTTTACCACTGAGTTCTGCTCGTTCTGCTTTCTCCTCCCACCACAGAATGATCTTCCAGGTTAGGTCATTTGAAATGGGTCCGGGGGCTGATTATATAAATACAGTAATGCCACATTAAGACAATCAGGGGGGGGATTAAATGGTCAAACAGCCCAGATTTACCAGCAGTGAAAGCTGGGGACAGATGTTTTATCATTTGGCAGATCAGAGGCCAGTGTTTTCACAAGTTATTCAGGTTAGGCTGCTGGATTCCGGACAAGTCGGTCGATTGTTTTTTTTAGTTTCTTCCAGTAACCCTTTTCCTCATTTTACCAATTTTCCGTTGGTATCCCCCATCGGGTACCCTGAAACTGTTCATTCAGTAATTGCTTTTGGACTGATTCTCTCAGTCGTCAAAGCCATAATCACCCAGAGCCTTGGCTTTTAGTTTAATGGTGGTGTGATTCTCACCAGCAAGACTTCTGTTTTCATGTGTCACTGTTAGCTCTTAAAAAAGGGCTGTTTGGCAGTAGTAGCCTGAAATTAAAACACCAGTAGTAGGCTGAAATTAAAACACCAGTAGTAGGCTGAAATTAAAACACCAGTAGTAGGCTGAAATTAAAACACCAGTAGTAGGCTGAAATTAAACACCAGTAGTAGGCTGAAATTAAAACACCAGTAGTAGGCTGAAATTAAAACACCAGTAGTAGGCTGAAATTAAAACGCCAGTAGTAGGCTGAAATTAAAACGCCAGTAGTAGGCTGAAATTAAAACGCCAGTAGTAGGCTGAAATTAAAACGCCAGTAGTA
>JACXGK010005120.1:0-19912 GCA_016801125.1 Novumbra hubbsi | reverse complement strand
CTGAAATTAAAACGCCAGTAGTAGGCTGAAATTAAAACACCAGTAGTAGGCTGAAATTAAACACCAGTAGTAGGCTGAAATTAAAACACCAGTAGTAGGCTGAAATTAAAACTCCAGTAGTAGGCTGTAATTGAACCACCAGTAGTAGGCTGAAATTAAAACACCAGTAGTAGGCTGTAATTGAACCACCAGACAGTGTTACTGTCAGACAACATTGTTCAAGGCTGAGCGTCCCTATTATCTTCATCTATCATGAAGTGTGAATACCGGCGTGGTCAAACTCCCTCCACACCCATCCCTAATAAAAGTGCCAGCAACCCCACAACCTAAGCGCTTCTCAGGGAAAAGACTGCTGATCGGGCACCGTCGTGGCACCGTCGTGGCACCGTCGTGGCAGCGTCGTGGCATTCATTTGGCTCCTGTTGTCCATGGCAGCAAGGCGTTGGGCATGAATGTGAGCAGCACAGCCTCCCTACACCAGTGGGCGTTATGACCCCCCAGTTGGTGCTGGTCTGGTGGAAGCCAGGTCATGCCCTGGTACCTCCACCGTGCCATGTTGGCAGTGTAAGAGTGCGGTGCTGGAGGAGGGCCAATGGGAGGAGTTAGGGGTGATTATAGGGGTGCCAGCGGAGGAGGAGCTGTGCTGGGCTATAGACGGACATGTGGCATAACTGCTTCAAGTCCCCTACCGGGAAGTGACTGTTAGGTGAGGTGTTATTGACTGTTTCCTGTCTCTAATAAGGAGGTTTTTTTCAGATGATATGGAAGGGGAAGGCCGGGGGGGGGGGGGGTGACATATACTGCTGTGTGTGTCTTCATGCTTTCTACGCTGAAATCCAAAGAGTCAGGCTTCATTTGCTTAATCCAGGCTTGGTCAAGGCAGTATAACGCTATTTAAGCCTCGACCAGCGTAATGCTATTGTTGATACCACCCAAGCACCCGAATGGTGTTCCTCTGGGACATAAAGCTTTTTTTAATTTCAACAAGAGTCTTTCAAGAAGCCCTTTTGCACAATTTATGTGTGACAGGTGGCCGACAAGATGGGTGAAATGACCGTCGAATGGCCCATTAACTTCGCCAGAGTTCGGCTGAAATCGACAAGATAGAGAGGTGGGGGGGGGGGGGGGGGGTCTTTCTCTGAAGGCCAGACCGTGATTCATTTTCATACAGTTGTTTCATACAGATGGCATTTACGTGTAGGCTAATCTTACCTGACGAGTCATATGGGGAGAGAGAAGCCGGTGTGCCACCGTGTGTTGATGGCGCCCATGAGTAAAGCAGTGGTCTGTGGCAGCCTGGTGAGGATTCACTGGAAGCCGGGCAGGCCTGGACGTGATGTGACACATCAATGTGGGCATGTCAACACGCCTCCTGGTCTGAGAGGCCAGTCCATCAGCACTCAGTCCTCTAATCAGATCTGGCGGCCAGTTGCCTGGCAATGGGCGCCATTTTCCCTCAGTCACAGTTTTTTTCTCGCTGCCCTATGAAAGCTAACTAAAAGCTGTGGCACTGTGTGAAGAGGTTGATTCAGAGTGTCGTTGGCTTGACTGCTCCCATTGATGACTTAATTCAGTTTTGACCACTGTTTTGGAGAACATCTGTTTTGGGGCCGTGTATGAAGTGTATGAAAGAGAGCTATAAAATTAAACGCCTGACACAAAGCCCATGGGATGAACATTTGTATCATGTGCTGAGCTCATGTTCATGATTATGTTTCGTTGCTCCTGGGTTTTTATTCTGAAAATAACCCCCAATGAACACTGGGGAGGCGTGGTTTTCTAATATGGTGCCCCAATTAAAACAGCTTTTGTGGGCTCTACTGTGATGAAAACAGCTTTTGTGGGCCCTACTGTGATGAAAACAGCTTTTGTGGGCTCTACTGTGATGAAAACAGCTTTTTGAGAGTTATGTTATGAGCTTCAATAAAAGACAACAATAGTTAAAGAAGCAGAGACTTTTGGAATTAACAAAATAATAATGTAAAATGTTAATTGTGCTACTAGTTTAAATACAATCAAATGTGACCGGTAGACCTCTGCAGTTGCTTTTATGTTTTAAGTTAAGTACAAAAATATAATCTTCAAAATGTATGTGTCTGAGATATTCTCCTTCCCACCCTTTACTCCCCTGGACTAGCTAATACTATTCTATACAATAATATTATTACTATACTATATAGATAAGAAGAGGTAATACATGTTGTGTTATTGTTTTTGAAGCAATATTCTACCCAATACCCCTTTTAAACCTCCCATTTTGGGCTAGATGTTTAATATGTTGTTTATGAGCATTATTTATATCACTATTAAACCTCCATTAACAAAAACATATTTCAAATTTGACAGTGATTTTGATGACATGGGCCCAAAAATTGAACCTACATAACCGTGGTCAAATTTTTCGGGACCCTTTTTGGCTCGACAGCCCCACTAACAACCAGTGGACATAATTCATAGAATGCATCTATGAAGAAAAGGATAGAATTTAAGTACACTTAAAATACACAATGCTCCAAAAAATGTAAGGACAACGTAATCATCACATATAACAACAGTAAATTAAACTTCAGGGATATCAATCTGTCTAGGTAGGAATCATAAGCTGTTGTGAATCAATGTCACCTGTTTTGGTGCAAATGAAAGTAATGTAATGAATTGTCTGTTCAAACAGTAATACAGCTCAGACACCCATAAATACTACACAAAACATGCCAGAGATTTCCATGTTACATCTACCGACGGTGGTTAATTAATTACTCATTTGCGTGTAAATATTAATGCCTACACAAATGTCTGCGTGTTTCCCTGAACACTGGACGCCACGGGTCAGTTGATCCTGTCAGTTGGTGCTTGGGTTCTGGGCTGTAATAAGTAAACAGGCGTAGCATTATTTGTGAATGTATTTTATTAGCATGTAGTCCTCTTGGGGTCCAATAAAAAAAGCAGGTAACACTACCTAACAGCACAATGGGAATGTAAAGGGACTTCTATATTAGGTCATGTATTTTTATTGGACCCCAAGAGGACTACATGCTAATAAAATACCAACTCCTACCAATCTCCATGAGTGTCTTAGACAATCCACATCCTGTCTGGCACCATGCAGCTGTTTCTGGCCATTTGGTGTTGTTCACCCCTGCAGGTGACAGTAGCCCTGGGCCAAAGTGAAGGAACCTTCTACAGCCCGACAGATGTCTGTGTCTGTGATACCACTAAATAAGGCTTCATGTCAGAACTGCTAGGCTAGTCAGGTGGTAATGCACCGGCATGACGTCATAGCGTAGCGTCTAGGCTACTCAGGAGGTAGCACACAGGCCTGATGTCATAGCGTAGCGGCTAGGCTACTCAGCTCTGGGGTAAAACAGTGGTGGTTAGTCAGTCTTTTGTCTGTGGCAAAACCGACTTCATGTTCGCAGCGTAGTGGCTAGGCTAATCAGGTCTGTGGTAATACATTAATGTTGTAGCTTAGCAGCTAGTCAGGTCCGCCTCCTTCCCAGGTCCAGACAGATCCCCTGAGCATCAAGACAGACTAATCCCAGGCAGCGTCTGATCAGGCTAATCCGCCTGCGTGACCCTCCCCCACCCCACACAACGGACCACCACAAACCGCTAGCTCGCTGTGTATAAGGAACGCCCTTGCTAAGAGCCGCCTTAACCATTCTCCTGGCGGCCACCCAGCCTAGACGGCCTGTCCACTGCCTTCCCCCAGCACGTGATAACATGCCACCTCATTGCAGGATACGGCGAAGCCCCTCTCCTCCAGTGAATAAGGCCGCTTCGCAACAGACCACTGATAGGAACCCCCACACATTCCCTCTCAGCCAAGCCAGTGGGTTCCAGTGTTGAGTGAGCGTGTCTGTCTGACCTTCAGCTCCGGCCTTCAACATACTCATCTTGCCATAAAAGCCGCGTTGTTCTAGTTTGGCAGCGGGAGCTGTTTTGGGACTCTTGGGATTGAGAGGACAGGATGGCTGTTGATCCTCCTTGTAGTAAACAAGCACTTCTCATGCAGACATGCATGCGTAGAGAAAAGACGCGTGCCTTAGTCTTGCCCTCTGGGTAGCCTCCGGTTCACCAGGAGTCTCTCCGCTTGTGTAAGCATCGGCGACTGTGTTGACTTGCTCACGTCGCTCAAGTCAAATATTTGTTCTATGTTGATTAATACCGTGAAGTGTGTAAGAGGATCATTTCCTTGTTACATCTACCGACGGTGGTTAATTCATTACTCGTTCGCACGTAAATGTTGATGCCTACACAAATGTCTGCGTGTTTCCCTGAACACCGGACACCACGGGTCAGTTGATCCTGTCGGTTGGTGCTTGGGTTTTGGGTTGTGATAAGCAAACAGGCGTAGCCTGATGACATCATGAGCCCCTGATTCAGCTCTTAATGAACACTGGGAATAGGGTGGAAGGAGGAGTGGAAGAGGTGAGACGTTTATGTTTTCAGTAATCCCCCAAAATGTCGGTGCCCTTGCATGGTTTTCAAACTACTCAAAATGGTCTCTGAAAATGAGTGGATATTTACCAAGGTGTTTGAATGATTGAGAACTTTTCTAAGAAGTTTTACAAGTTTATAAGGAAAAAGTTCTCAATATCTACTACCACAGGCCAAAAAGCTACAATTAAGCACTTCCTGTAGCCATGGATGATCTGTTGTGGATGATCTGTCATGGAGGATGTGTCTGTATTGTTATGCTAGTTCAGCCCACTCGTCCCGTTCAAGCTGCTCTTGTTCTCTCAGATGTGAAAGGCGTCATCCCCCACTGCTGTTTTCAGATCTCTTTACAGACGTCACTACAATTTATATCTGGACTCGTTGCTGGCAACTTCAGAATAGTCTAGGTTTTATTTCTTGAGACATTCCTGCATGGTTTTTGAAGGGTGTTTGGCATTTTTGTATTAGTTTTACAGTCTTACATAGTTTTCTTTTGCAGCCACCCACAGAAAGGTTGGCTGCAGTGCCATACATTTCCTGATTGACAATATGCACAGTGGAGACAGGAACATAAAGGTCCCTGGAGATAGCTAAATATACTCCTATAAAGGAAAACTACTCCTAGAAAGTGCCAATAATATGTAACAATTTTTGGTAAGATTTAGTAAATGATTAATGTTTTTGGTTCTGTTTAACTGCAAACCAAAGAATTACATAGTATGTGAATATTAAAAGATTTTTGTTTAAATGATCCACTATATGAACACAACGGTGTCCCCTTTTATCTCACTTACCCAACCCCTCCCCTAATTTTCCTGTCATTTTCCAGATGCTCTTATCTAGAGCAATTTACATAAGCAATTTGGGTTAAGCGCCATGCTCAAGGGCATTAGGACAAACTCCTCTGCCCTCAAGGTGGACAATCAAATCACAATATGACGATGATTGCTATACATTTGTGAGAATCGAGCCTACCGTATAAAAACACACGTGTGCTCCGACAAACCTCATAAAAGTTACATGGCACGAGGACGGCTGCAATATGCAAGTGGGGGGGGTTCATAAAAATATGTTCTCACAATGACATGCTGAATCATTTGTAATCCCGTCATCCTAGCATTTCTGTTTATTTCCTGTGTGTGTGTGTTTCATGCCGTGTGCAGATGTGTCTGATAGTGTGTCCTACATAGTTCTCCTCATCCTCACCGTCTCCTTGACGTGTGTGGTTGCCCACTAAACCGGCGGCCCACATTTTTATTTAGCCTGTCTGTGGCAGTCTGATCAGAATGTCTCAGACCTGCGCTACTCATAATGACGTCACACTACCACATCTCTGCTAGGCTTTAGCCGCACAGTGTGTGTGTGTGTGGGCGTGCTGGAGGTAAGGTGGAATTGGAGTACCAGGGACGTGTGCAGAGACCTGGTGGGGGGTGGGCTTTGGCGGAACTGCATATTCCCCTGCCTCAACCCTCCGCAAGCGGTAACGCCGCCGGCAGGCCTTCTACCCGGGGTGTTTTACGGGGGCCACGCGGTGTGTGGAGCGGGGAGGATGAAGGAGGAGGTGGGCCAAGGGCAGGGCTGTAGAGAGGAGAGCAAACAGGGCCATGACCGGGAGAGGGTCTTGACCGCTGTCTCCCACTGTTGTCGACTTCAGTGTGGGTTGAAGAGCGGTGGGTGACGGACGCTTCTAAACGTCTATGCTTCTTGTCTCCTCTGCAGATCTGCTGATGCGTGAACCGGGACGCGATGTTCTGCCATCCTGAAGAGCAGAAAGGAAGAGACACTGAGCCCTGACTTTTCACTGCTTTCCACTTTAACTGAGCTCGGTTGACCGCCGTCCACTGCGGAGCCGAGGCGGCAAAACAACTGCCGTCACGGAAGCCCCGAGTGTCAGGCGCCTGTGAAATTCCACAAACACGTCCAACAAAACCGAGGGGGAGCCTGGGATACTGGGAGGGCATGTGAAAGGTAGCGGATAAGTGTTGAACCTCGAGAAGATTCCACTCTCTCTGTCTCTGAAGACTGAACTAGACAGGACACACTGCTTGGTTTTTTGCGACAGGAGCATTCGAGGATCCGGACTCTGTCAAACAAAACCAAAAACATTGGGAAAACTCACCCGGCGTTGTATTGATTCGTTCCACGCGTCTACCCCCTTTTTGAACACCAACTGGTTTTCTCTCCGATTTTTTTTCTGTCACCCTGCGAAGATGTCCCTGTGTCTTCTGTCACAGTGGCGGACCGTTGAGAGGTGAGAGGCGACTCACAGCCAGGATTATGTCTTGGAAGAGGAACTACTTTGCGTCCGGAAGCAGTGGGCTGCAGGGGATCTTTACTCCACGCACCATGACGTCCATCGCCCCCAGTAAAGGACTCAGCAACGAGCCAGGCCAGAACAGCTGCTTCCTCAACAGCGCACTGCAGGTAGGGACAACATTTCCCCAAGTGTTGCTGTTGTTCTGTGGGCTGTTGGACGTGGTGTGTCTGTTGACCTCAGGAATGCAGTGGCAAGGCTGACCTCACCTTGTCTGACCAGCCACAGAATTCTAGGAGGTTACAGGCGTGGAGCAGTGATCAGAAGAATCCACAGTTCAAGATTCGTCATTCTCTTTTAGTTTTTTTCCAGTTAATCCTATTCTAGGATTCCTTCTACAGGGATTTCTGGAAACAAAGGTGAAGGTTTTTGGGACGTTCTTGGAATTTATCCTAGTTGAACTTGATAGGGAGAAGCAATATCTTTAATGTAGCTTGATGCACACAACTAGCTTGTCCTTAAAACCAAGTGTAGCTAAAATATTTCAGTATGGTAATGGTTTCAACTTGCGTCTGCATGCCTACTGTTTTTTAGGCTTTTCAAACCCACGTTTTCACCGTGGATTGGTGTTATTGTCAATGATATTAAGATGTCAGTAATGCGTTATGAAACACTATCTAATCTTAAACTCATTATAATCAGCCTTTGTTCCAGATTAATAATTTTGCTGATACTACAAGGTATTCTCAATAATGAATGATTCTCGTTCAGCCCCACACAATATTAATCCACAACTGCAAGGCAATGAATTTGTACTAATAAAACCACCCATTATTTAGTATTCTTCCAATTCAAGCGCTACAAGTCGTCCTTTGAGGACTTAATAACAAGCCTCATTGATTTGCTCCTGGACTGCGTATATGACGTGGTGGTTGGAAGATTCGTCCACCTTTTCATTTAGAAGGACTCAAACTAGACAACCGTGCTTGTGGCTCGATACGCTACTTCCATAGCACTTCATTGGACAGCTGCCCAGGCATTGCCATCTTGACTGGGACAACCCACTCACAACGTACTTGAGGGTACAATGGGCAAGGCGTTTCCAAAACTTAATATGGCGCCTGCCAGCTTTCGCCAAGCGTCTCGTCCCCATAAACAACTGTCAGATGGGGGCTAGCATGAACCGTAATTACCCCGGCAAACCAACCTGTCATTAGGTTTCACTCTATTTTTGGATAACCATATAATCAGTCATACAGGGGCTTAGGCGACTGATAATACCTCCAAAGCTACAAATTAGTGTCGGTTATGAGTCAGAAGACAGAGGGGACCTGATCATGTATTGTCTGCGGCTTGTAGCCATAACCATATACCCAGACAGCACCCTGACAGCCCCGGGGCCAAAACAGTCATTTGTTTGTCTGAAATTAAATGGCGTGTGTTAACTTGGCTTCATTAAGCGCTTCTCTGCTATTGTACCTTTTTTTGGCCCTGCGTATGGCTTAACAAGATGAACTTTGTTGAAAAATGTTGTTATTTTGGAATGTTTGTATGTGGCAATATATACGCAAGTGCCACCTACTTTGCATTTAAATGGGTAATCGGGTATGTGCATATTGCTATGCTGTTAGCATGGTTTGATTTTGATTTGGTGTGATTAAATCTATTCAACACTTTTGTAGTGTTATTTTGATACTTTGACTTTTATAACCTGCTATCCTTGCATCTAAAATGTAGGTTTAATATAGAACTAATTCAAAGTCCCTGGGTGAAAGCATTTTTTTAAACCAGAAGTGTCTACTTAACTGATTTCAAGGAGAGGGTCTGATATATATACCATACTGTTTTAAAGGAGAGGGTCTGAAGTATCTACACTACCGTTTTAAAGCAGTGGGTCTGAGGTATCTACCTTACTGTCTTAAAGGAGAGGGTCTGAGGTATCTACCTTAATGTCTTAAAGGAGAGGGTCTGAGGTATCCACCCCACTTCCTTCAAGGAGAGAGTCTGTTGTAATGGCTTTAAGTTGTAGTGTGTATAGTGGTGTTTCCTGTTCTCCATCTCTTAGAAGCTCTGTGAGGTCCAGATACTCTATAGATAATGGGGTATTTTTTTCCTGTCTTCTTTTCTGGCCATGTTAATGTCTGCTACTATCTGACACTGTTGTATCTGACACTTGAACAAAACTTTAGCTTAACCCCTCTCTAACCTCACTAGTTTTATCTTTGTGGTCATTTGAGTTTCTTAGGGACTCTTTACACAAAATATATTTAAAGGTGATACCTTCCTACTAAGGGGCATGATAAGAACTAGACAGTTAGTTACAGGTAATGGGAGAATTACCGGTAATGGGAGACTTGAACATGAGAGAATTGTAGTGTCTAGACACCCTATGTTATTGTAAACGCCTATCCAAGGGTAGCTCACACCCATGACCCAGTTTAAGATTACGGCATTCTGGCATTTATTTTTTAAGTATTAGCTTACCATCGTCTGAAAGGAATCTAATAAGAATGTCAAAACTGCAAGATTTTCAATAATTGATTCCCCAGTTGTAGACCCCTTTATCGCCCCTGTTTTTGGGGTGTCTGCTTCTGATTATGGCCGCCTCGCATTTCAGCAACTCACAGCTTGGAGGAGGTTTTCGATTGGCATGTGTCCCTCAGTGCACATCCCAGAGAAACCATGTGCTCCTTATCACAGTAGGAGGAGGCCCAAACGACCGTGGAGGAAACCAGTCCTCTGGCAAGCAGCCATAGTTCAGCATGCAGGTACCAGACCCACCACCAAGGGGTCGCTAAAGTGCGACATGGCAAGGCAACCCTCTCTTACCATCCTGGGTACCATTCTTTGCCGGTGACCCTGGCACGGTCGGGACGCCACAACCCGGAAAAAACACTCGTATCCGGAGGACACCGCCAATGCCTTATCTCCATGCCTGTCGGGAGCTCAAGAATAAGTGAAAGGAAATGTTGAAAAAGGATATTTATAAATCATGTATTGAAACATACGTGGTGTTTTTTACATTGCCAGCCATGCTCCAGTGTCTTATTTTGATTTCCTCATAGTATGCACCGAGCGTCCATTTAATTCACAGCCTATTATGTACAGATGAGACGGCGGTTTTTCAATTATTTATTTATTCATTTTAATAATGGATTCTTACAGAAGAACAATCGTTCCGTGGGAAGATTTGCCACTCTGTTTTCTGTGTTCCTCTCCCTGGCTTTCCAGACTGGTGACACATTGAACAGAACACCATTATAAATGGTCTGTGCTGTGACTGTTTGCACATATCTGTTTTAAATATATAAAGCAATTGAGCGGTTCCCGTTAGAGCCATTTGCGGAAAAGAAAGGGGCATAGAGCATGTAAGTCACACTGCATTGAATGGTTCATTAACTGTCCTCTACATCCCAGGGGGCAATCATTACCACTCTTTTATAAGCTGTCCAATTCAGTGCTGAAGGACAAAGTTACATTTCAAATAGGACAGCTCCACAATACTACTCGGTATTCCATATTGGAAAAGAAGCAGCCCAAAGGCAGATTTTCCCTAGTCTAAAAACCTTGTCCAATGTAGTGTTTCTGTGTCTTGGAGTGTCGGTCTTTCATCGGTTCTGTGGCTGGAGATGGTCGAGATGAAAACACAACTATTACTTAACCCCTTTTTCCTCAGGACACATGACTGGAGCTAGAAAAGCATGTCTGCTTCATGAGGGCACCTCGGCACATCCTGAATCCTAATCAACCCTTAAGACTTGCTTTAACAGCTTGAGTTGAGCATGTCTGCTGTTCAGAATTGCCCTGTGGTGTTTGTTTTGATTTCAGTAATTCCTCGCGTGTTATGGCTTTACCGAGTCAGTCATGTTTCCAGCCAAATGTTTTTCCTAAAATGGCTCGGAATATCTCCCACTTTTTTAACGACAGATCCAAATCATAGTTTTGATTAAGTAGAGTGTTGGGAAAACATAAGTAATACCTGTCATCCCATCTCCCGGAAACAGATGTCCTGGGATAATATCCCTCCCCTTCCCCCTTTCTTCCAGCAGTTCCTCTCTCTTTCCTTCCTCCTCTTATTTTCATGCACTCCATGGTACAGCAAATGGGTTGACGGTGGCTCTTTTTCCTGCTTGGCTCTCTGCTGGGCTATCGCTTTCCTCCAGAGAGTCCAGTCAGGATTACTTTGTCATGCTCTTCTGCCTCTCTCATTTCATGTACAGAAACAGGCCCAGGAAACGACCTCAAAGGCCAATAGTACAGCAGCATCTGTGTCTCGTGTCTCCTAAACAACCCTTTCCCTCCACGCTCCGCAGTCCAACGAGGACACGGACAATCGTCCAACGAATGTGTTGAGCTTGAGATCCGATGGCTGGACTTATGGCGGTGTGCAATTTTTTTATAATTGTGACCACAGTGATTGATTTGATTCACGCTGAAAATCCTCAGGGCCGACATAAATGGCACAATTCTGAATCGTTGTAGTTGGACCCACGCGTAGGTTTCCGGTGTTTCCGGTGTGATGTGGGTGAGAGACAGGGCTGAAACATCACGATAACAAGCCGCTGTGTCCCATGTTACCGCGCAGACCTACAGCCGTCTCCATTTGACCCTCCTATCAATCCGTTCCCTTGGTTGTCTCACCCCTACGGGAGAGCTGCTTTCCCTCCGCACGGTTCAAGCTCTTCCATACTGGCACCCCAAACGTGGAACCAGATTTTCTTTGAAGCTCGAACCGCGGTATTCCTGCCCATTTCTATAAACCTATGAAACCCCACCTTATCTTCTTGTGTCAGCTGTGCTATTGCTACTTCAATGAAAAGACCGAACAAGGGGGGTGGTCCCACGTTGCTATGTTAAGATGAATTCCTTATTCTGGAAACGAACCAATGCTAAATGATTAACGTGTCAAAGATGTGAAGTGAGCTGTGCCTTTCTTTTCCGCTCTGTGCGATAGTCCACAGCTGGACTGGATGCTGGCTCCGTCCTGGGCAGCTGTCTCCAAAACCAGCCGACCTCCCCAAAGTGAGAAGGGTACATACACCTAAAAACTATTTGTCCGTGTTGTCGGGAGAATTCCAGGAACTCTGTCCACACTCGCAGCGGGGGATCAAGCAACATATTGGAGGTGGTATGGGGCACAGGACAGGAAGGAAAACACAGATCAGGAGATGTGCTGATTGTGCAATATACACACAGGAATCTGGTATGCAATTGTAAGTGTGATAGTCATTTTCTTTTTATTCACTTTGTTCACCTACCCAGTCAACACTCATGGATATTTAAAATGTCTCTCAAAGGAATTTGCGGTTTTGGACATTTAAACGTGTGATTGTGTTACAGGATGAAATCAACATAAAAATGTGAAGAAATTTACTGAAAGTAAAAAATAAATCTAAATTTACTACAAATGTAAAACGAAAAGTATTTAATTTAGTAAGTATATGATGTGTGTTTTTTTTGTCAAAGTGCACAAAGTAGCATGTCATTCTGAACAATTAAATTCTTAAGTCATGTAGTATTCTGATTAATTGTATTATTGTTGTGTGAATTTGTTACAAGGAAGCACAACTAGATTCTAGATAAGTTAATGACATGAGTACTGTGAGTATCTGTGTTTACATTTGCAGTGGTCTCTTAAGTTGAGCCCTTCTGTTCCTCACTCAAAACTTTCCTTAACTTTTTTGGAAAGAAAAAGGTGCGGTGGTCTTTGCCAGAGCTATAGATTTTGTCTGATTGCAGATGAGAGTCTGAGAACAAGTGGAAGAATGTTTTATAGTTTGATGAGACCAAAATAGAGTTTATTGGCCATAACGCTTAGTGCTGTTTGGCGCATGTTTAACACCACACATCATCCTCTGAACACCATGCCTACCGTGAAGAATGATGTTGGCACCTTCGTGTTATTGAGATGCTTTCCTGTGTCGTTGCCTGGAATGCTTGTGAACATTTTGGGCAAAATGAAAGCAAAGTACAAAGAAATCCAGGAAGACACTTTGGCAACGTCTGCAAGAGACCTGGGAGAAGATTAATCTTCCAACGGGACAATGACCCCAAAAATACCAAAGCCAAATCCATGCTGGAGGGGCTTAAAACCAAAAAGGTCAATGTCCTGGAATAGCCCAGCTAAGGCATGGATCTCGTTGCATTTGAGAATATGTGTAAAGAGTTGGAAATTGTTGTTCAGAAAAGGTCCCCATTCAACTTTATGAAAAGAAGAATGGCCAAAAATTGCTGTGTCCAGTTGTGCAAAGCTGTTCGGTATTCATCCGAATAGACTCATGATCGTAATGGCTACCAGAGGTTCCTTTTCCTTACCTATGCCATCAATAATTTTTTTCCCATATTTGTTACTAATTGTGTTACGAGTTACCTTCATCAAGGGCAATTTCTTTTAGTTTTTACGTCACATTTCCACCTTCAGTTCCAAAGCGGTCGTACCGCGTGTCCTGTCGTAAATCCTAGCTGAAGGGTGGGCCCAGAACCACGTGGTTCCCTGCGTGGCACGGCGCTCGCTGATTGGTAGAGCAAATCAGTCCGCATTCTTCCGTCTCCACGGTGTGATTGATTGCAACGGGCTGCGTGGATGCAGGCTGTATCCGGGGGCTACTGTAGCCCAGCCGCGTGGAGGCGAGGTTAGGATGCCGGTGGGGAAAGAAGCCGTGTCCCCTCAGCCCCCGCTACCACCCTTCCTCTGCTTAACGTTAATCCGCTGACCCTTGGGTGTTGTCGTCACGGCAACGTTAAGGCCGGAGCCAGGCTCTTTTTGTTATGTCATTCATCTGCATCTCTTCCAGTGAGCTTATCTCTGCTTTGCCCCATGCTTTTTTATGCCCCTACCCTTGGATCGATTCCCTCCGAAACCCTTTCCATCACAGGTGATGATGGCTGGTGTGATTGGCACGTTACCTATCTGGGACAGGTTGTGAGGAGTGATGACATGGCAGAGTCTCCTAAACTCAAGAGGAATGTGTGAGAGGAAGTTCCTGGCATCTCTACTCAGTTGGGGAAATGTAACTAATGACGTGAGGAATTTGGCAGCCGCACACACATCTAGTTGCCCCGTTGTTGTTGCTCAGAACGTTTGGAGTCAAGAAAGTAATATTCTGGGATGCTCCTTTCTCATTTTGACAAAATAAGAGGCAGATTATGTGCTCTGTCTGTCTGGCTCTGAACCCAAACTTACAGCTCTATGGACTGTTCTTGGTTTTGAAGCATATTGTGTTCTTGGTTTTGAAGCAAACTTCCTGGGAAGTTTCTTCAGTACACATGGTCTCGTATTCTGTTTGGTTATAAAACCTCTGGCTTCTTTCTCTGTTCAGTTAGTCCTTTTGATAATCTAGAGGTTTTAATTTGTCCGCGTGGCTGACATCCTACTTGCGACTGTCATAAGGAGCATTAGCAGCAACTTATCATCTTAGGATGCTTCTTAAGATATGAACTCTCATCCCTTTCTTTGGAAGGTTTTTTGTCAACGTGTTTCTAACTTTCAGCCCCAGGGGCAAAATTGCTGGAATTACATACTAAACCCAAGGGAAGGTTATACAGGCATAACTAAATGTTATTCTGTCTATAGCCAAAAGGTCTGGAAGGTTGCCATTTTGGATATGCTGCCTTCTTTTGAACTAATAGGCAAATACAATATATAGTTCTAGGCCACTTAAATCAGTAAATTGGCTTTTTACAGTTTTAGTTTATTTTAATCTGCTCGGTTATGCTTGTTGGTTATTGAGATTTAAGGAACACGCGTTTTATATTATAATGTCGCACACTTTAACTTCCAGTCTCCCAACTGGTCTCAGCGTTATAATGGTCATCCAACCACCTCAGCTCTATTTATCACGGCTCCAGGAAAACATCTTATTCACCAGGTTGGGTAATGTAACAAGCCCCTTTTACTACTGCAAGTCACTAGAAGGCCTAATCGAAAGCAGCTGAATGTTTTTTCTTAAAACATAATGAGTCAAGAAGATTGAATTCGAGATCAAGTCAACATGCACTGGAATTGTCCTGGAGGACTCCCTTTCTTTGCAGAAACTGTTAGAGGAGGTCACTGGAGGTCAGCTGTATTGACATAAGGAGGACGGTCATGATCGATACTGTATCTTGCTATTCACCTGCTCTACTGGGCTCTGAATATGTTGACGGCCTGCGTACTTGCTGCTCTCTGAGGCAACTCAACACTAAGCCAACACTCATGTCTGACTCACTGTCTCTCTCTAAACGCAATCGTTTTGAGGAGTAGGTATTGACGTACTGTACAGTAATTAGCGACAGTTCACGGTCGATTGCGGTAGGTGTGGAATAACGTCTAGCAGCGTTTCGAGGGATAGTGGACAAGTTTAGGCTACAGTGAAGGACGGTCCAGGACAGGAGCAGCAGAGGTGTAGAAGAAGGAAGATTTGGAGGCGCTGGAGTTTAACAGAGACGGACAGGCCTCTCTATAATTCATCTCTGTGGTGTGTTGACGGGGCATCTTGGCAGTCGGACCCCGGGCACTGGGGTCGGGCACCACCCAGGTGGGTGGAGTGCTTCCAATCCAACATGTGGTCTTGGTGTTGATGGAAGCCTGCTACAATGCAAGAATAGATTTAAACCTGAGTTTGACCCTTTTGACCCCACATACCAGCCCAGCTTTGGCTAACAAAGTCCCTCAACTGATGGGCTTGAGAGGGGGCCTGATGCTCAAGACGGACACACACACACACACAGTCTTTCTCCCACCTCTCTTTCGTCCTTCCACTTTATTTCTTCTAATCCCACGGCCTAGCACGTACGATTGTTCGCCCAGTTCCTCAGTCCGTCTCGCACTCCCCGTGTCTCCACCTCCCCTTAACTCCTGGTGAGGCGCGCAGGACTCCACCAATGTGGAGGGGGGGGGGTGGAGACACGGGGATGGGCTTGCCCCACCGGGGTGATTTACGGTGCCTGCAGGGGATTGGACTGTGTTGTGTGTGTGTCTAACCTCAGAACCAGAGGAGCAAACATTCCTAGCTCACTCCCGTCCAATTTCCGACAACATGTTGGCCATCAGAGGAGGCGTCTGCCGCAGAGGACGACCCAGCGACGAACGTTTAGCGCGGCCTTTCGGGCTCCACAGAGGCCCTTGCTCACGTGGCCCCTTGTTGTTGTTTACTCTGTTTGACTCCTTCGAGAAGGGCAGAGAAGCATTTCTGTGTTGGTTTCGTCTCACACTCTCTCTTGTCCCCCAGGTCCTGTGGCACCTAGACATCTTTCGCCGGAGCTTCCGGCAGCTGACCACGCACAAGTGCATGGAGGACTCGTGTATCTTCTGTGCCCTGAAGGTAAGATCTCGACCCGCGAGTAGAGAGGGTCCTGGGGAGGGAGGAAAGTGTCAGATTTATTTATGAATCCCTTCCAGAAATGCCCACCAAAGAATGTGGAATTTTCTTTTTTGATGTAGGGCTGTTGCGTTTATTTTCACCGGTAAGGTCTTTATTTACGGATTGATCTCAGCGGGTTTCGTTTTCTAAGCCACGTCGGGCCCCTGCTATCCATTTTGAAGGATTTTGAAAGGCAGTCTAAACATTGGTAATGGATGATGTCAGGTAGAGCTCTTTTTGATCTGGACAGACGGCTGGATGAAGATCATTGGCTTTAGCTAGCTCTCTCCCTCCCCCTTTTTTTACTCCTCCATCATCGCAGTCTTTTTTATCATTGCATTCCATCTAATGTGAAGGAGGCCGCTGGCACTCTCATCAAAAGAGCTTTCAACTGTTCTCCAGTCTGTACCTGCAGACAGACTGACTGAGAACTGTTCTCTTGTCTGTACTTTCCCCCTGTACCTGCAGACAGACTGACTGAGAACTGTTTTCCAGTCTGTACCTTTCCCTGTACCTGCAGACAGACTGACTGAGAACTGTTCTCCAGTCTGTACATTCTCCTGTACCTGCAGACAGACTGACTCAGAACTGTTCTCCAGTCTGTTTGGCATTCTGAATGCATGTCTGCTGTACCTTCTGCTGTTCTGACCCGTTGAGGTATGGACTCCACTAGACCTCTGAAGGTGTGCTGTGGTATCTGGCACCAAGACGTTAGCAGCTGATTCTTTAAATCCTGTAAGTTGCAAGGTGGGGCCTCCATGGATCGGACTGGTTGGTCCAGCACATCCCACAGATGCTTGATTGGATTGAGATCTGGGGAAATTGGAATCCAAGTCAACACCTTGAACTGTTGTGTTCCTCAAACAACTCCTGAACCCACTTTGCTTTGTGGCAGGGCACATTATCCTGCTGAAAGAGGCCCATTCCACATGATTGGAAACCCAAGGTTTCCCAGCAGAACATTGCCCAAAGCATCACGATGTCTTCATCCCATAGTGCATCCTGGTGCCTTGTGTTCTCCAGGTTTGCACCACACCAGCTCCCCTGGCCATCCACGGAATGACCAGGCCACCTTCTTCCATGGCTCCATGGTCCAGTTCTGATGCTCATGTGCCCATAATAGCCACTTTCAGCAGGGGACAGGGGTCAGCATGGGCACCCTGACTGGTCTGCGGCTACTCAGCCCCACACTGTGTGTTCTGACTCCTTTCTATTAGAAACAACTATTATCCATCACAAGTTGGCCCTTGTCAAAGGCGCTAAGATCCTTACACTTGCCTATTCTTCCTGCTTCTAACACATTTACTTTACGGACAAAATGTTCTGCTGCCTTATACATCCCACCCATACACATATACACTTTTTTGTCTTTTTTGTGTCTAACTACTAACATATTTAAAACCATCTTGTGATTCCACATTTTGAGATCAAGTTGTCTAGAATGGTAGTCCATGACAGATATGCCTCCTCGCTGAATAGTCTAGTGTTATACACAGAAATCAGATGGTGTATACGAAGGGAAACGTTCACATAAAACAGCTTGACTATGGAAACCTCAGTCGACAAAGAACCTTAATGACCAAACAAGTGGACACAGTGGGGTCAGCCCTGTTATTCAACTCAATGGGCCCTGCGGTTGGGCATTCATACGTGCCCTTAGAACGTCTGAGGCATGTCCCCCTACATGGAATGTCCCCCTACACGGAATGTCCCTCTAGACGGAATGTCCCCCTCACAACATGTCCCCCCACACGGCATGTCCCCTCTAGACATGTCCCCCCTCATGGCATGTCCCATCACACAGCATGTCCCCCTACACGAATGTACACGAATGTCCCATCACACGGCATGTCACATCACACGGCATGTCCCCCCCACACGTCATGTGGGATTTATTCCCCCCAATGCAGATTTTACGGGCTTACAGACAACTGACTGATGTCTGTTTGACCCGTCAGAGAGGTCCGATTTCCTCTGTTTCACACGCACCTTCCATGCCTGTCGGGCAGGGAGAGGGTCTTGGGTTAGAGCAGCTGGGCCTGGCCAGCGGGCAGGACCGGGACGGTGTAAGAGCACTCCGGGTTCAACAAGGCCAACCTTTCGGCAGCTGAGTGACTAACGCGGGTTTCACACGTGTGTGTGTGTGTGTACTCCTACCTATGCCGAGGTAGACCCGTTAGCTGCGTCCTTCACTTCTCACACTGTCTCTCTCCTCTCTCTCCATTTATCAGACCTCCCGTTTTGTTCTCCCCCACCGCTCTCCTCTCCCTTGCCCGTCCCCTTTTTCCCTCGCGTCTTTTTCTTTATTCACATTTTGGCCTTGTCATTTTCACCGGGACTCACTAGGGGGTTTGCCCGCAGGGCATTGTCGCCAGGCGTTCCGTTCCGGCAGAATTATCACACGACGACGGCACTCCGCCTCGGTTCCATTTCATATCTCAGTCCGTCCGACTTCTGGGTTGAGGCAGACTGCGTGGCCGCAGTCCCCCGCTCGCCCGAGGCACGCTCACCTTGTCCCGGGTGGATCTAAATTACAAGGGGCCGCGCTTGAAATCTTTCGACTGAGCGTGTCATGCCCTAGCGAATAGCTGCCCGCTGAGTCAGTGTGTGTCTGTATGTAGGCCGTAATGGCCTGTTATTTTTAACACTGTGGCGAGGTGTTAGGGTTGTTAGGGTTGGACGGTGGACCACGGAAGAAGGCGTTGCCTTGGAGACACAGGTGTTATTTCCTCCCTTCATACCAGCAGCAAGGCTTCCCAGGTTGCCAAGATAACGATATGTTTGCTAATTAACGGTGCATGCTTGTTCAGGCGCTAGGAAATAGTCTGGATAACAGTATATGTCTTTGTACGATGACTTTGTGTTTTTGTGAGTCCATTCCTGTTACAACAGGGTGTCGTGCCGTATTGACTCCTGCTGTGCCTCTGATGGTTTCCAGAGTATCTTCGCTCAGTTCCAGTACAGCAGTGAGAAGGTGCTGCCGTCCGATGCCCTGCGCAGCGCCCTGGCCAAGACCTTCCAGGATGAGCAACGGTTCCAGCTGGGCATCATGGACGACGCCGCAGAGTGCTTTGTAAGAGACCGCCATGTCTCCTTTGCCCCTTCCTCATTAACCGCCTCGCACCTTCCGGCTCCACCCCCTCTTCCGGCTCCACCCCCCTCTTCAGGCTCCACCCCCTCTTCCGGCTCCACCCCTCTTCCGGCTCCACCCCCTCTTCCGGCTCCACCCCACTCCGTCTTGTTTTCGACTCCTGCGGTCTCTCCTCTGAAGCCGACATGCTAGGCAAACTGGAGCGAGCTCGGAGAGCGGCAGTGTGCCCTCCGTTGGAATCGTAAACCTCCACAGGGCCCTGGTAGACCTGACAGGAAGCAGTCCACCCCGCCTCTGCCACATTACCGCGTTGAAACAAACCGGCTGAGTTGAGCTGGGTTTGTCAAGTCATTTATTTCCCCCTGACTGGCTCATTTTAAAAGCAGCCTTGCTGGGCTTCCAGCCAGGGGATAGTTCCTTATCCAGTGTCTCTCTCCAGGCCTGTTCTCTACCTCTCTTCTCTCTATGTCTTTATCCTCTCTCTTTTCTTCTCTTTACCTCTCTTTCTCTCTCACCAGGTCTGTTGTCTCCGATACCCTCTTTCTTCACATACATCTCCTCTTGTCTCTACCTCGATTCTCTCTCTACCCTCTCCTCCCTCTCCTCTTGGCTGTACCTCCCTCTCCATCTCTCTTCCCTCTCACCCGTTTTTGCCTGTGCTGCAGCCCTTATGTTCTGCTGACAACTGGGAACAAACAGAAACTGCACTGTAGGTTGTTTTTTATTGGTATTATTCGAGGTGGTGGACTGGGGATGCAGTCTGGAGGAGGTGGACTGGGCATGCAGTCT
>JACXGK010005119.1:11703-34698 GCA_016801125.1 Novumbra hubbsi | reverse complement strand
GAGGGAGAGAAGAAGAGAGACAGGTAGAGAGGGACAGGGGGAGAGAAGAAGAGAGACAGGTAGAGAGGGACAGCGAACAGGGAGTTCATATAAACACGTTGGCTGTTTCTCCTGGTGAATCCATGTTCTTTACACTAACCGTCCATTAGCTCATCACCTCTAACCTTATTCACTGGCACAGAGTGGTACTTGACACAGTCGAGGTTATCCACAGACAATGTCAGCGTGGACAAATACTGTGGTTTGAAATAGAGCAGCATGTATATACGTTATGTACAGTGGGGCTTAATTCCATCCCTGTCACCTCTTTAAGTAAATGTGCTGTGTCTCTCTGTCTCCCCTGATCCGTGTCTCTCTACACAACTCAGAGGATTAAGGTAATGGACTGTCACACTTGACAGATAAGAAGGTATCATGCGGTATGTGAGGCTAAACTACAGTAAAACACTTCTTTACATTCATTCTGCATAAGAACATGAGGGAATCGGAGCAATTAGAAACCTTTCCTAATTGAGCTTCCCCCAACTCTAATTAAGAGTTGTGTGGTGTTGCTTTTCTATGGAACAAGGGAATGTCAGAAATATTGTCTTGAGAGAAGAGAGAGAGAGAAACACCGAACCATCGGATCTGGGCATGGTCAATGCTCCCGAAATCCAATACATTCATTATATCCTCATCATTAATACTGTCCCTCCATGAGTTCCCGCCTACTTCTGAGATTAGAGATCTCTCTCTCTCTGTCGTGTCTCAACTGCTGCTGCTGAGATGAAGGAGTGATGGAGGGAAAGGGCCAGATGTTCCTTCGAATCCCTAATGAAATCATGGCAGCAACTGGGTCTCTATCTGGAGGGACTGAGACCCCGTCCGCATCTGCTCCTGCCAGAGGTCAGGTGAGGGCCAGGCCCTGTTCCCAGAAATGCAAAGCCTTTGATCTTCAGAGCAAAAACATTCAACCACAATCCACCTTTTTGTAAAAACGTTTCTTTTGTGGTTTTGAGGTGTTTTGTACATTCATTGCAAAAGTTCATTTCTGAGCAACAGCATGAGCAATTGTCTTTCTCTTAAGATCATGCGGTACTTATTTGATGGCAAGGGGTATATTCGTATTTGAGGTTGTCAATGGAGACGCCTGTTTCCTTTTCGCCACTTTACCGTCCCCCATACACCCAGACACAACTGAAGGCTCAAATCCTCAGCAGCCTTCACCAGAATCAGTGCAACATGACACAATGTTGCTATGGACACAATTGTACAGACAAGATCTGAGGCCTGTATAAGGCTGGCGGACATGGTTGACAGAAGCTCTGCCCCAAGTCTGAAATTACAAGTTGCGGCGGACACTCTAACTTAAATGACTCAATTCCTGCCGTTAGTAAAGGCACTTGCTCTGCTTTAGTGCTGACATATTTGAGATGATTTCTTCTTCCTCTCAGAGAGGATAGCCACTGGCCTGTGAAAAAGATGACGGCCCTTCAGCTAGTTCTGTAGGAGAGGGAGAGACTGGAGTAAAATTGTGAGAGCGTGGACATGCTCAAGGAGATGTAAAATGGCTTACTACTATGTACAATGATCTGACTTGATATCCAATGTATTTGCTAAAGAAACACAATGACAAATCATAACTCATTTCCCATGAAATTACCTCTTTGTGAGATGTGTTTAGTGTAATACTCCGATCACAGAACAATTTTAGAGAACGTCGTAAATGGTTTTAATAACACCGGCTCACGTTTAATATTCTCACTAGAAATAAACGTTGGTTGAATTTCAGTCAGCATTACAACCCTGTCCGGTTACACGGTAGGTACATGAATAGTTGCAGCGTTGTGACGTTTGACCTTTGTTGTCCATTGCTTCTGCTTCCAGACAGGCAGCCGCTTATTCACCTCATTATACACTTAATTGAAGTGGTCCTTGAGCTACTTGTGTTTTAATTGCGTGGTAAGTTTGTGTTGATACTTGTCGAGTCATTTCTTTCACTATAGAATCAGCTTTATACGATTCATCTAAAAATAATAACTCTGAAGAATTGAAATAATTCCTTTCATATGCAATGGGACTGCTTTGAAGATGGATTTTCAGGAAACAGACTGAGAATATTTCAAATGCATTGACAATATGGGCCAGTTCTAAGTTCACGACTCACTCTATTAAATTGAGTGAACCAAGGTGAAATCGGGGTAAAGACCTTGGCAATATGAGTTTCGTTCATTTCATTGTACTAAATGATTCCCCATTGGTTAAATGGTTCCTACTCATTGTAATGTATTTCGTCTACAGTCTTGTGTGGGGGATGTGACTACTTATAATACATTGATATTAGGTTCCATTGTACATTTAGAAAGAGGACATCTGCGCTGAACCTTAAGCCAGGCTGTATTGCCCTTCCATGAGCAGAAAGGAACTTTGTACTCTAAAGACATTCTGTGGGGTAGTGGGGTCCACGTCTGATCAACAAGAATATCTCAAAACTCTAAACCGTTGTTCGGAAGCACATACAGCAGTGCTTATGATGAGGGGCTTCGGAGAGATAGAGACAAGCAGGACTCATGGTTCAGAGCCTGGGCTAGCTGTCACCGCTCCCGGAGTGACTGCGAGATACGGGAGGAGGACACAGCAGCCGATTAGGTGGAGGGAGCACTTGTAATACACTCTCTGGGGTCCGGTGTAGGGCCTGGCCAGCAGCTCAACACCTACCGAGGCCGAGCCGGGTTCGCTGAGCAATTATGACAGGTAGGAGAACTGTGACTTAACCCCAGTGGAGATGCCGGTCGCTGAGTGCCCAGCGAGAGTAGAGGGCCGCTTTCAACCCCCATCAATCCGCCCCGGTGTTAATGCACCCGTCCGCGCTGGACTGAAAGGAAGGCGAAAGAAGAGGCAACGTCTGAGAGATCGCCTGGAGCCAAAGGGACAGGGACCTCAGCAGCAGAGCATGAAGGGATTATTCTCTCCATTCCTTATTATTGTGTCTGATGGATCTTTTGGCCCTCCTCCCAGATCACAAGGCAATATACTATCTATTTTTTTATTTATGTCCTTGTTATCCGTTAGCTGCTTAATGAATTATTCATGGGGGCGACGGAGGGGGAGGTTGGGTGGGTGAGAGAGCATACCCTGAGAGTAAACATACAGATAAAAGGAAGGATGACTGCAATAAAATGATATGGAGGACATCATTTGGCCTTTTACCGAGATGGTTTTTAAAAGACGCCTTAATGTTTCACGCTGTATTCTTTTGCTTTACGAACACTTGCAAGACTGGATGGACTGGATGGACTGGATGGACTGGATGGAATTTATACAGTAAAATAATAATATTGCATTAAGTCCAAACAAATCCATGACATCAGGACTGACAGAATCATCTTAGTAATTTTGGATAATGACTGAAGTTCCACTGTACTGTAGCTTTATCATACCATTTTACCACAGGAAAAAAAAAACGATATTCCATGCCTCCATACTGTAGAGATAATCAGCATTCAGGATCGAAACATACAATTTTATAAAGACAATTACTGACTTGAGATAGGAGAACATATCCACCTCACGGAGGGCAGGTTCATGAGCATACTCTCACCTTTAAGTCCACAGAGAAATCTCCACTCCAATTTATTGCTTCTAAACGACTATAGAAAACGACTGGCTTGAAATGGGGGAAAGTGAGTCTGTGCATTTCATGGATTCGTAGGAGAAACCATCACCTTTAGAGATGCCCCAGGAGTCCAATGCGAAACAGCAATCAATTCCGTTTCTTCCTCACACTATGCATAGCATGAATGCCTTCAGATGACTTACCAAGTCACCATCCGAGCAAAGGGAAAACCTTTTTTGTTATGGGTGTAGCTACGGTATAACTTTACTTCCTACACAGTGAATTAACAATGTCACATATTACATCACTGAAAAACATGAACTGGTGGCATAGAAATATTACCCCCCAACAACAACCAACAATTTTAAAATAACTGGAATAACAAAATAATTAAAACATGGTTTAATGGTTTTACTCTTGATGTCTGTTAAGCAGTAATTTATTCATAACAAATCACAATACAACTTAATATTTACAAATAAATATAAAAAAAAAATCCAATGGTGATTCAAATAAACAGATAAATGTGTTTTACAGAGGCAAATGCATACCAATTGAATCAGTCTTTAGCAATAACAGTTAAAATATGTTTGCATGGCTTAAACAATTTGGGTATTTTACTGTAGTTATATTTTCTTTATAAAATACCTAGAACATTACAAAATCATGCTAAAAACTAAGTGTACTTGCCTACATGAAATTTGGTGTAATCCTAGAAGGCACGGTGCGTTTCAGCTCTGTTATAGTATATTTTGTAAATCAGCACTTCACTGAATGTAATTCATTCCGGAAGCCTCCAACTCTCTTCCGCTGTGCACCTACATCTGTTATTCACAACTGCCCAAAAACTGTAATTAGTTAATACTGCATTCAGGCATCGGATTAATTAGAAGTGCCCAGTTTCCAACATAAGCTGAAAATTGAAGATGGATGACAAGTACAAAGGATGACAAATAGGCACAGAGGATGACAAATACAAGTGTATCAATATAATGGATAACATAGCTAGTCAGACCATAATATCCACGTCAAGCAACAGGCTCAGGGCAACCCCAGGGCTAGGGGGGGCTGTAGCCACATCACAAATCTGTCTTGCCCCAGTTCAGCACCCCTCAAGCATTTTCATATTTAAACAATTAGCACTTTTTTGTAACTAAATTCACAAAAATCAATGTGTTACGTTGTTCTGATATATTTAAGTATGATTGCTGTATTTCCATTTTGACCTCTCATTAGGATTAGCACACGGCTGGTTTGCATCAGGTGAAAGGCTTGACTGGCTAAGGGCTAATATGGCTAAACAGAGCTGGTGGTAGCTTGGGTTAACAGACACGAAGGGTGGGGTGGGCTTCGTGGAATCTGCCCTTCAATAATTGATAGAACAGCCATTAAATGGAAATTTGTTGCATCAATTAATCATCCCCAGATGCCCCTAATCGTCCCTTTCCAGTGAGGTATCAAAGCAATCCCACCATGGGAGACCAGCGTTCCACTCTCCATCAGGCCTCTGTCATTCATCATCTTTTACTAGGCTCTTAAATTTGGAACACACTCTATGACAGGGTGATTAAAATACTACCGTCATAAGAATACTGCTGGAACTGTTATTCACAGACTTCCAGGGAGAGCACATGCATAGTGATTATGGTATGCGTACAGTACATGACATTGGGACTCAGGGTACCGGTTTCCCATTCCCAGCCTCTGAAGTTGTTAAGATTCTTGTAATGCCCAACATCAATAACACAATGTAGACACACATCAACGCAATGTGTAGCAAGTGTGCCCATGCCCCCCCAATCAGCCTCGCGCCAAGGCTTTAGCAGAAAATGCTAGGTCAGCCCCGCCCTTAAACACCTGCCTCCCAATGGGAGCCTGTCCCCGTCGTATTTAAAGTATGTTGAAAGTTGTCACGAAGTACTTACAGAGATAATTAAACTGAAACCCCGAAAAGCAAGCAACCCGCATATGTTGGGAACCAAGGAAGAAACCTAGAGAGCAACGGGACACTGAGATGTGTCAAATCCTCTTCTGACTGAGTGGAGATTATAAGATTACTTTTCCATGGCCACATCGTTCATGGTGGGGTCAGCAAATACTACATTTAATCAGAAATGACAGGATGTTACAATACTGTATATTCCATATGTTGGGAAATGCAACTAGAGCTCAGTGCTGTATATTTTATACAGCATTTCTGTCTGTCAAGGGAGCCAACAGGATACATTATCTGTCAATGTCACCCGAGGATAAATACCTGATGTGTCTCTAAAATGACTGTGGTGCTTATTAATGACTTTCATCTCAGTGCCATCAGTTCTCTGGCTTTCTGTAATTTAACGAGGAGGTCACTATAGTCTGCTGATTTTTACCACATATGCCACGTCACGTCTAGTTGAATCCACCCAGCAGGGATTTTCTGGTAACGTTTTGAATTGAATTGACCAATCAGTTAATAACTTTACTGACAAAGAAAAACTATCCAAACTATTTGATTTCATTAAATTGGGTCAAGAGTGTTTTGTCTTAAAAAAAAAATATATCACCCAATCAAAAGACGTAAATAACTAAAAGATTCTTCCTGGATTTCCATCCGTTACCTGGTACATAACACTAACCCTATCTTCATATCTACATCCAGTCTTAATTTACCCTAACAATCCTAATGTTCAGCTCAACCCTCACCCCAGGCATCCTACAGATACAGGCAGGCACACACAGGAAGGAGACACAAACTGTCATGGTATTGAACCAACACTTACGGTAAGCATTTCATTTGACTCTGTTTTGAAGGGTAATGTCTTCAGTCTGCAGTCAGACAGCTGACATCCAAATGATCAATGACATCAGATCAGCCCCATAGGGACAGGAAGGGCCATATCTAATGATTAATCACTTATCTCAACCAGCTGTCATGAACTAGACTGGACCAATACTCTGGGAAGGCTTCATCAATCATCAGTATCCTCCTGACATGTTATTGCATTTTTGTTCGCTTTATAAAGGTATATGTTCAGATGGATCACGGATCTGTTGCTTAGTGATTTGAGGTTGTAGGAATACCCTTGTGCTATCTTGCTGATATTCATTTCACTTTTTTATATGATTAGTGGTAACGTAGAAAAAACAAAATAACTCTTTAAACAGGCTTTTAAACTAAATTCCTAATACCTCCTTACATATTAAAACAGAGTGCGCCAGCGGAGTGGGCCAGCGGAGTGGGCCAGCGGAGTGGGCCAGCGGAGTGCGCCAGCGGAGTGGGCCAGCGGAGTGGTCCAGCGGAGTGCGCCAGCGGAGTGGGCCAGCGGAGTGGGCCAGCGGAGTGGGCCAGCGGAGTGCGCCAGCGGAGTGGGCCAGCGGAGTGGGCCAGCGGAGTGGGCCAGCGGAGTGCGCCAGCGGAGTGGGCCAGCGGAGTGGGCCAGCGGAGTGCGCCAGCGGAGTGGGCCAGCGGAGTGGGCCAGCGGAGTGCGCCAGCGGAGTGGGCCAGCGGAGTGCGCCAGCGGAGTGGGCCAGCCATTTCTGAAACTCTCTTCATCGTCTAACGCTCAGCATCTGTGCAAACGTGTGTTCAAGTTATGTCTGGACAAAGGTTACACAACCCTTTTGAGTGTGTTGACCATGTTGGTCCATTTATCCTCTCTACTTCAGCCTCGTACATATCTGTACGCTGGCATTCTCGTCCCTCGCTTCTATGTGGTCCAAGAGTACCTTGTATGTCATGTTGACGCTGAGGGACAGATTGTGGACTCACTGCTCCATGTGGGCTGTCTAGCTTCCGTCAAGTCAACCAAGAGTTTGTCATTAGACAAGGAACATGGAATACAGGATGGGAGCCCCGACGGGCCCTTGTAACGAGGGGGATCCCGAATGGCCCCTCTGAGCGTCCAGCCAGGAAGTCCGGGATATGTCTGCAAAGGGATGTGTTTATTACCAGGATCCGGATCCAATTGATGAGCTGTAATCAATGAACAGTGTTCTGCATAAGTTATCCTCCTGTCCAGGTCTGGAGGGCAATTCAGATCCTTATCCTTGGGTGCTACGCAAACATACATTCTATATCCTGGGGTGTTAATCCTCTTTGAACGTTCAACCTCTCAATTTTCATGAATCCGCCACCGATCCTTATCTCTGTGGAAACATCCCATCCTCCCGCCATTATGATTGAGATGTTCCTGTTATCCTTATTTCTACAGTGTTATTAGGATTTCTGCAGGACGCCATGTTGCCAATGGCATTTTTCTTAGTGACCACATTAGCATTACAGGTCAAGGTCATGACTTAAATAGTTACACAGTAACACACAATAATATCTGTAATGTACTGTCACAAAAACACACACACATGAACATCTTCAAATGGCCACATACACAGAAACATACCTAGATACAGACACAATCACGGACAGACACGCGCATACACCCACACATACCTAGATACAGACACAATCACGGACAGACACGCACATACACCCACACATACCTAGATACAGACACAATCACGGACAGACACGCACACACACACCCACCCACGCCTAGATACAGACACAATCACGGACAGACATGCACATACACACCCACACACATCTAGATGCAGACACAATCACAGACAGACACGCACATACACACCAACATTGCAATTTTGTAATGGAATTATGCAGTACTGAGCGGATTAATTAATACTTTAATCAACCTAATATAGGGAATTTATAAATACTTCTGTAAATATAAACATATTCAAAAGGAACAGATTTACATGTAAAACAAGGTTGCAAAATATAATTGCACTCAAATCTTTAATTATCATTTATTTTCCCATGTGAGCATAGTCTTCTCTTTATCTTATTTATTTAAGCAGAGAATAAACACAGGATACTTATTTCAAGGCAATGAACAACTATATTGTTCATTAGAGTTTCTGGCGTATTACCCTGTTAAAATCAAACAAAAATATTGATCTTTTAAATTCAAACCACACACTCCTTAGTTAGGATCCCATATCAACACTTTAGAATATACATTTAATATATATATATTTATTTATTTATTTATTTACTAGTTCCTTGTCAAAACCTGATACCATTATCCTTTAAGTGATTAATTAATAAACAGCCAGACAGGGCATTTAGTCATCAGTGGTAGGGTTCCCTTAGCAATGCCCAAGGATATTTGCCATGGAGCACTTTAGCAATTTGATTCACAGAGTGGCGTGGATCTCTTTCTTGGAATCCTACCATGAAAAATACTTGTCTCCAGCTTCTGTCTCTGTAGCTGAATGCAGCCTTGTATTCCTTAGCAGTGACAGGTCTCTCCTGAGACTCTCGCCTTGCATTGTCTATTCAAGCCAAACAAGGACCGGCGAGAGTTCTCCATGGCTGCAGTTTTAATCATACATGGCAAGGTCAGAGCACAATTTCTGTAGAGCTCTATTACCCCTGCCAAGAAACTCTGCCACCATTCTTGCCTTGGCTTCACCCGCAGAAAAAAGCAACCAGGCAAAGAATTTACAACTCCTGAGCTAAAGAACTGCAAAGCAGGCAGAGTTTGAAGGAATCCAAGGTGAATTCATGTGGTTTAATGACCAGTAAAAGCTTGATAAAGTATGAAAGGGATTCCGTGCGATATGGATACTGCATTTGCACAATAAAAACACATATTGATACATCAAGTTCAACCATTTCTACATGGCTTGTTTTTACATATGCTTATAGTTAGTCCCCCAAACAAAAGTTTCTTTAAATGTTTACGTTTCTTGTAAGCTTCAACTTCAACTTATTTTACAAATCAGTGAGCAACATTTCTATCTGGTTATATCTAACTAGCCTACTAGCAAAGCCTTGTATGTAAGCACTGCATGATAACACATCTTTAATGATATAAATAGCTACCTTGCACATTTACAGCTGTTATATTAAATTGAGTCACATGCCAAACTAGCTATCAACACATTATATGCTATAATCTTAGCCAATGAGCTAGCCAGCGAGGTACTAGTCTCAAGTGATATTCACCTCAGCAAAACACCAGATAAACAAGAGCCTTACAAATCTAAAAATAGGAATACAGAATACAACTAAAAACCATTCGCTCTCCGGTAGATCTTAAAGCAAAGATCACATTCGCTTACAGAATACTGAGCAAACTACCAGAATTAGGGAGAGTTGAGTAAGCTACTAAATTCAGGGAGAAAGAGTAGCCAGCTAGCTGGGGAAATGTAATCACACCCAGCAGACCTCAAGTACAGGTAGACTGCCACAGAAATAGAATGACATTATCACATTCTGATATATGTACCTCTATATTTGTTTTTAGTACTTTTTAATACTCATTTTGTAAATGTTTATTTAATTTTCACAACATCAATCCGCTGGTATACATTAAGTATTGCTTGTGTAATGTTTAATCAGAGTGAAAGTTACAAAACCTTCTGTATTACCAAAAAGGTTTCACTTTTACTGCCACTGCTACATTTTAATTAATTTTGGCAACCAACACAATCTTCCCACAAAAATGAATGCCAGACATAACAGTTGAAGCTACAAATCAATACAAAAATATGGAATGTGTTTCTATGCACCATTACTGTAAGGGAGAATTTCTATTTGAATTGGTGGCCAGAATTTGACAGCCTGTAAAACAGGGAAAAAGAATATCAAACTGTTTGTAAAAAACACATAGGATACATACATTGTGTGAGGAGAGCCAGGGGGACTCACAGGTCACCTCCTTGATCCTACCAGATACACAGAGCCTTAAATATAGCCGGAAATATCCGGAGCTGTCAGTGGCAGTGGTCTTGCCACAAAGATCATCACCAAGGCCAAATGGTTGGAGTTGGAGAATTTATGAAGATTTCGGCTCTCATAACTTTTGTTTCTTAACCCCATTCCAGCTTCCCTAATGTCAGCACAAAAAGCAAGCAGACCTCACCTTCTTGTTCAGAATTGGGTCAAAAAAAATGATTGGGCTAATCAAGTCACACCTAGGGATCAAGTCCCATAAGCCCAGGTCGTATGATGCCACTAGCAGTAACTGTGCTTTTAAAATTGTAATTTTACAGTACAATCTGTTCATACAAACTTGATACATTGTTATAATTCAGCACAACCATCAATGCTGCAAAATCCAGTTTGAATGCACACAAACAAGCCAATCAGCAGCTAAAGACCAGCCACTTGCATTGTTTGACACATCCCTTTTGATCATGAAATACACTTACAATAAAATACAGCATTACATGTTAAAATATGTTAATAACTGATGAAAAACACCTTGAAATTATGTATGTGAAATGTATCACAATATTATGTAAAATGCCCCGATTTTATGAAATATATATTGATCGTGATGAAAATAGGAAAGGAAAATAAGGAAATACAATTTATTACTTGAAAATATCATTGCATTATTTTTAAAAGATTTCACAAGGATGTGCCAACTAAAATATTAAATGTATTTAATTAATTAGTTATACATGCAAATCAGCCAAATAGGTAAATTAAACATTTGAAATAGGTAAGTACACATTTTATGGAAATCTTAATAGAATTTGTAGAATGTCTAACACACAATTTCCCTGTCGGCAGTCATATGAAATCTGCCAGGACATGATGGTAAAAAACAATAAAGGCCAGCTAACATCTGTCAGTAGTCTCAGTGCTGCAAGACTATGGGACAAATGTTTCATCCTCTTCCACAATGTAAAAGATTTAAATACCTGCAAATTTCAAATTTGTCCCATGACCCTGAGCAAATGCTACTTGGTATCTCCTGCAAACTAAAGGCATGGGCAGCCCTGGCACACTGGGTAGGATATAACTCCTCCTTCCAAGCATTACATGACCCAGGGCAACCAGACTTGAATTAACCAAATGTGAGTTTTTGCCTCTCGATTCCAGATTATTGCATGCCATTACAAGCCATGCTTGTGAGTGGCACGTATGGGAATACCGACAACAGAAGGAAATGTTTGCTTTCTTTGTGGTGCTGACGCAGTGAGGCTATCCGCTTTAACGGTATGTTTGGTGGACTGAGAATCTCAAATGAATAGCTGTGTTAATTCAATTACTAACGACTGTTTTATTAATTTTTCTTTTCTTTATAAAGAAACATGATATGTCTGCCTGCTGTTTATAGAGACCTGCAGCAAGGAACAGCTTGCAGGGATTGCAGACTTTTTAAATCTTGGAGAAGGGCTTGGTGATGTTCTTGAGCAAGCACTGTAGAAGTAGCAGCCAAACCCTTTGAACCATCAAGAGAACCTTAGCACAAAGATTAAAACCACTTAGCACAAAGATTAAAATTTTTCTGCAAAGGTGTTTTATAACAAATAAAGGTTTTAATTGTCACTGTTCTGCTAAATACATCAGAAGTCAATCGATCAGTTCACGTTTCAGCCTTAAGGCTCAGTAAGTTGTTGCTCCATTCATTTTTTTACTTTTAACATTATGATTTTCATATTTAGACCTTGATTCTTGTAGAATATAATATGGTAGAGGTGACCCATTTGTAATTAGGGGTATTGCAGAAAGCAGATTTGATCATTTTAGCAAGCAGAAATAGCCTTGAAAGCGAAGCCGAGCAGTTGACTCTGGCAGCTGAAAAGAGAAAATAATAATTAAAAGATTTTAGGTAGGCACAATGAAGAGACTAATTATAGATGTTTTAGAAGTAGCACAAAGCAAGGAACAACTTTAAAAAGCATGGCGTTCAGTTTTTTGCTAGTCATGGTAGTTCCATATGTCCAAATTGTTTAGTTATTTCACATTCGTCCATTATTTAACAAGGTAAGTTGAGCAAATTCTCATTTTGAATGAATACAGGGCCAAAGACATTCATTTGCAAACTGGCAAGACAACACAACGCTAAATAAAGAATGTAAACGAAATCAATACAAATTAAAAAATAAACTCTGCATAGAAGGTAAATGAAAATAATTATCAGCTTACAGTCAGAACAGTAAGTAACATACCAGTGCAGTTAATAAGAATTTAGAACATTTGGAGTTCATCAGTATGTTAATTGTCCCGCTGAAAGGTGAAATGCCGTCCAATGACTTTTGACAGATTTGGTCGTGAGCGGACAGGGTGTTTCTATACAAAGAATTCTTCCTACTGCTGCTTACAGATTAGTTGGTAAGTAAGATCCTATTTTTCTCTTCAGTTTACCCATGTCATCACTCTGGTGCATGTTATTATGTATGTCATCTGTCCACAATGCCTTTCTCCAAAGCTCTGCTAGATCATTTTGATATACCTGTAAGCCATACTGCTTTCCAGGCTAACTAATGTTTTTGCACCTTACAGTCGATCCTGTGTAGCATCGGTTCATTTGTAATTCATTCAAATGAATAATCACCAAAGTATGTGTAGTCTTTAGAAGTGAACAGAGTTAGAAATAGCTAAGGTTACTAATGGAGTAGCAGTCTAAGCTGTGGTAGTGGATGTATTAACCTAAAAGGAACCTGTAAATAATTAGGCACTGGTGAGTCGGAAAACCAGAATGTAGGAAGGGTCTCTACACTTAGTTGAGACTTGGTCTGTTAGTCTGCTTGTTGGTCTGGAGGTCCACATAAAGACCATGCGTTTTATTTTTTGGTATCAAGCTGTAGACGGAGGTCAAAGAAAGTTTACAGGATGTTATTAAAGCTTTGTCATCGTGAGGCCAAAACAATATGTGAAGACGGTACTGATGATTATTGGTTAGGATGTGACGGTTGACAGAGACAGGGCCTTAAGCCAAATCAATAAAATAATATTTTTGGTCTATAGCACACTCGATGTTATTTACAGCCTTTAGAGATGATGAGATACAGCCATGGGCAGCACTGATGTGAGAATGAACTGCGGAGATAACGCTGTGGTACCAGGTTAAGTATTTGTTCATTTGGTTGGGAAAGATCTGTAACGGTTAGGGGGGTCTAGATTGTTGCCTACTTTGGAAAGAAGAATGTTTTGCTGTTCTTTGGAATTAAAATATTGTGTTAATGGGCTGGGAAAGGAGCAGAGTTAACCGGCAGAATGTGACAGAAAAAAGGGGAGTCCAGATTGGTTTAAGAAAATGCGTCCTCATTGTCATGCCCTGGCTGCGAGCCCCTGGCCATTTCAGGGCAAGACTATTTGTGAGGCCTCTAGCCCTCTTCATGCCATTGTGGGCTCCCCAGTCAGAGCAGCTGCATTGAGTTGACTCTGATTGGGGAATCTACTTAGGTTCAGTTTCCAGCCACACCCGGTGTGGTTTATTGTTTGTGAATGTCTCAACAGCTCACGGTTTGTCTCTGTTTAATTCTGTTTTCAAGCGAATGCTCTACATGTTTTCTGTATATCGTTTTTATGTTAGTTAGTCCTTTCATTTTACGTGTACAGTTTCGTGTAGTTTGTATCGTTTGTCTTTGGGATTAAAATCACCTTTTCATTTATTCAAAATGTCCGCGTATGGTTCCGCCGCACTACAAGACCGTGACACTCATCCTCCACTGAGAACCCCGGTTTTCCCGGCGCAATGTCCTATTTCCCCTCTAGGGGTCCACACTTATAAATTAGCATGTTACCTGTTGATGCACCACCTTGAGCAAGCACAACGGAAATTGAAATGTGGTTTGCTTACAACCAGGGAATGGATATGATCCATTTGTACCAATTAGATTTAGATATGCTTGTATTTCTGTAAAGTGATTACTTTTTTGTTTAAAACCACGTTTATAAAACAAAAAATCGACATTCACTGTGGAAGGGATGCAGTGAAATTCCCCGTCAACACCTCAAAAACTATTAGAGGAGCAGATTTCAAATTTGAAGAGAGCCCCGGAGAGACCGTTAAAATGGGTCAAATGTTCCTTTGCTCGACAAAGGACGTGAAATGATTCCACCTTACCAAAAGCATGGTGAAAAAAAGCACAACAGAACCTCATGACCCACACGTTTCTCACACGCTTCTAGAGATGCACTACTCAAAGCATACTTTCAGGGGGTTTTGCCCTTAATTGCATGGCAATGGCGCTACCAACGATCATATGGCTATTTGGAGAGTACTATGGTCAGCCTAAATCAGCCCTGTGTGCATGTTGCCTGCGACTTCTGTTGCCATAGAACAGCCACAAGTATCATCATGGCAACCACTCACACCATGTGTTGTTTGCACTGCTACCATCTAGCAGCACCAGAGCCTCACGCCCAGGAACGAGAGACTGATGAACAAATCTGCCCTGAGCTCTTGTCATGTCCTGGCTGGGGGCCCCTAGCCTTCTCAATGCTTTGGGGCTCACAGTCAGGACATGACACACAGAGAGGCCTCTAGCCATCTCTGTGGCACTGTGGGCTTCCCAGTCAGAGCAGCTGTGATCAGTTGTCTCTGATTGGGGAGCCTACTTAGTTTAGGGTTTTTCCACACTCGGGGGTGGTTTATTGTTTGTTTGTGTTTCACAACGTTCACGTTCCTGTTTTGTTTAATTCCAATTTACTGTGGGTACTCTGCACGTTATTTGTAAGTCGCTTATATGTTTTTGCTGGTTCATTCAGCACCTTTCATTTTTGCGTTTACAGTTCGTGTTAGTATGTCCCTTTGTTTAATGGATTAAATTCACCTTTCATTTAAAATATCTGCATTTGGTTTCACCTCACACTATGGACGTGACAGCTCTGATCTGCACTTTAAAGCTTTGCATACTACATACATACTTTATATACACAAACTCAAACACATGCACTAGTAGTATAAAATGAAATAATTAATGTGGGCGTGCACATGCTGAGTTTATTGTAGAATTGACTATGAATCATTTTTTAATTAACATTAGTCAGCAAAGACATATGGTCCAAGTGTTAAGAGTCAACACCTGGTCTGGTTTACTTACAACCCCATGTGTCCTCTCTTCAGCACTGTAACAATCTGCTTTTGTAGTAGCAATGGTAAAAAACAAGTTAAGATTCTAGATATTCAAAATTGGTAACAACCCCTGTGTTGGCAGTACAGCGGCTGAAATTAGAAAAATAATTGTAAACAACTTAGTGACAAGTAAATGTCTACCCGAGAGAGCAATGGCAGTTTGGAATAGCAGGTTTTTTTTTCAGAATGAGAACCCATTGCCATGGGAATATACTTAGTGGGGGGTCTACAGCAGAAATGTCAAAGTCTTTGACAGTGCCTTCACTGATGCAACAGAACCGGCTGTAGAGATCCTGGATCTGCATCTGCCGAGAATCTCTTTATTCGTTCGACCAGTCTGTTGGTGGCTGACATTTATCCAGTGGCACTATGGCTGTCTGTGTGTGTGGAAGAAGAAGAACAGAATTATTAAACTGAATGGTGCATTTCTCTTCCTCCTCTTCATGACTGCCCAGCTGGGCCCTGGTATCACAGCAGAACAGGGGCAAAGAAAAACACAAACATGTACACAAACAACAACCCCTTACTGACCTTCCTCTAATAAGACTTCATGAGCAAAAGTAAGGCTGCTTCTGGATATGTTGGTTTTGATCATGTCACATAATTTGTGTCATTCGGATTTCTTCCCAAACAAACACCTAACAAACTAGATCAGACGACAACAGGGAACAAAGACAGACAGGCTGCAGAAGAATAAACTTAAGCAACATCATTTCCAAACCTGTGAGGTTCAGAGGAGTCGACTTTGAGGATGTTGATGTCCATTGTGTTGTATAATGATGTGTTAAGGGACATTCAAAAACACGGTGGGTCATGTTACCTTATTATCTTCATATGCTTTGAGCTAAATCTAGTTTTTATTCCAAAGGCTCGAATACTATGTCATATTCTAGAGGTTATTAAATGGATTTTGATGCAAAGATGAGTTCATAGACACTATCAAAAGGCACTGTCCATGTCACTCTCAACCGTGCTGCACAAATCTCCCCAGGATTTAATAAGTCATATTATTTGACATTTCAGATCAGTTTACAAAGCTGCACAACATGTGTGAGGGACTCTCTGATTAGTCCATGATAAGGCCATGATAACACAAGAACAGGGGGACAAACGGTGGTGGACAGGGGAATGAAACAATCACAAGGATATGACAAAATGATAGGGAAAAAGAAGAACATACCAACACAGGGACAATGTGAGGAACTTTACAACAACACTATCTACAATACCACCAATAGAACCAACTCACAACTGTCAAGCAAGCTGGACGGCATGTCAAGATTTGGGGGTACTTTTTCTCCTCTGGACCTGGTCCATAAAGAACCATGAGTTCTGAGTTATTCCAGAAGATTCTTGAACAGGCCATCATTCAAAGCCGAAAATGAATCTTTCAACCAGACCACGACCCAAAGCATTAAGTTAATCTGCCAAAGAATGGCTTTGGAGAAAGAAAATGTGTTAGATTGGCCAAGTCCTGAACTTAATCCAAATGAGATGCGGTAAGACCCTAAAAAAACTAAACTAAATTTGGAGGACTGGGTAAAATGATCAAAAAATTATGTCAGATACTGAATAGTCAGTTGTCCCTGAACATTTTAGAGACACAAGCTACTGAGGGCAGGAATTCACAGATTTTTGCACAGATGAAATGTAATATGTTTGTGAAATAAACCACTTAAGTTGAATAAACTATGAAAATGCATGGTATGTCTGTATGTCCTTTATGTGGAATGTATTTATGAATTGGGGTTTATTTAATGATTTTAAGAGTATTTTTTCATATTTTATACAAAAACCATGACCAGTAGGGTTTATTCTCTTTCAAGCAGTATTTTATATGTGATTTAACATTTATCATGTTGCCATTGAAAATATACTAAAAAATATAAAAACAAAACGACAACAAACAAAACAAATTATCACTAAAGCCCACTGTAAATATGAAGACTTCAATTGTGAATGAAGTTTATAGAATTACAAATGAAAATAATTTCACATGCACATACAACATGGAAAATATAACAGATTTTTGAATCTGAAAAAATCCTAAATATTTTGCAGTCATGTCATTGTGGTGATTTTGTGGAGAGTTGTATCCTTCAACCCAGGATCAACATACCTTATTCGTTTGTAACTTGAAATCTTGGACAGGAAATAAACTTAGCTGGAGAGTTTGTTGCTGCTTCAGTCAAGAATCTGTGGCCACAGGCTACATGTAATAGAGATATTGCGCTTGTCAAGTGTATATTACAGAGCTACAAAGGAGATTGAAAACAAGTACAGGTATATGACACGGGCAGCTACAACTTTTTTTTTCCTGACATAGAATGCTTTGAAGATTTGGATGGTGTTACTGCCAACATTTTATGAATTGTGGTCTGCTTAATAAAACATTCGATAAGTTCCACACTGGGAGACTTGGTTCAGATGCCTGCTCATTTCTAGGCAAGGTCCTCTGGTCCATAAGGAGGATATACAGTCAATATTTACTATTTCAAACCATTTAAAAGATGGTGATATTTCACATTGATTCCTTAGTGTGTCCTGGCTTTTTGAATTTGTGTTTTATTGTCAATCACAACAAATTAGTTCTCAAGGTTCAGAACATAAATTTATATCAAAATCCAATACAGAAGAGGTCAGATGTTAAGGCTTCATACCGCCTGACTGAGATGTTAATGATATGGAGGACTAAAATGTAAAATGGCAAAGAGGGCCGCATTTGTGGTGAATTTTCTTCATTGTAAACATACATGAGATATGTCTGTAAAACCGTGCTTGTCATAATAAGCACTTTTCATCAACCTTAGACTAAAGATTATATGATGAGACCGCACACAACTATGGCATGCAGAGACCGAGAGGAGGGGTGGCCGTGGGCACATGCATATATAATGACAATCTAACTCCAAAACCAAATGTGATTTGTTTAAAAAAAATACAACTTTAGATGATGCTTTGACGGAAAGCTATTAAGACGTTATTAAAACAACAAGCTTCTTAAATTTAGAGAACCAAAACTGGTAAACATAGACAATGTTGCAACCTCGTGAAAACACATTTCCATTGCACTAAAGTAGAACAACCCGCCATCTATCAGCTTCGACAACAAAAGGAAATAAATTGGAAGATGGAACATACTTTAGTCTCAGAGAATGAGAAAACAGGAAACGAGAGAGAAGATGAGAGCGACTGTACTGTAAATTGTTGTGAGGAAGATTATTCAGTGTGGATGCATTCTCTAAAATGTTCCTAAAATTGAGTAGACTCCTTCACTCTAGCATAATATATCTACTTGTGTGTGTTTTCTTTGATACGCAAAGAATTGTAATTTATTCCAACAATAAAGTTTGTAAGAAATACAGGTACAATGCATTCAATTTCATTTGACAAAAATAGTTTTAGAAATGGCTAGACAAATATCCTACTGGACAGATAATTAATATATTGTACATGCATATAAACACATATATACATATTTGCATAGAAACACTATATATACAGTGCATTCTTGAAGTATTCGAATACATTCACTTTTTCCACTTGTTGTTAGGTTACAACCTTAATCCAAAATGAATTCAATAGAGTTTTCCCTTATCTATCTACAGACAATAGCCCATATTGACCAAGAAAAACAGGTGTTTAGATTTATGTTTTGCCAATTTATAAAGAAAAACTTAAATATCCCATTTACATGAGTACTCACTGAAGCTTCTTTGCCACCAATTACAGCCTCGGGTTTTCATGGAAATACCTTATGAGCATGATGCTTCAAACCTGTATTTCGGGTTTTTTACCCATTGGAAAACTCAAGCAGGCTGTCATGTGCCTTTTTGTGTCTTCTATCTGGCCACTCCATCATAACAGCCTGATTGGTGTAGTGCTGCTGAGATCTCCACACAGGCAATCTGGAGCTCCGTCAGAGTGACCGTGGGGTTCTTGATCGCATCGCTGTACAAACCCTTCTCCCCGACTGCTCCGTTGGGCCGGGTGGCCGGCTCTAGGAAGTGTTGGTGGGTCCATACTATTTCCAATTAAGTTTGATGCATGCTACTGTTTTTCAGGACCCTCAATCCTGGTACCATTCCCCGGATCTCTGCCTGAACACGGTTCTTTCTCTGAGCTCTGCGGACAACTCCTTCGACCTCATGACCCATCAAGAAACGTCTCTGGATAAATCAACGAACATCGGATGGAGTGTTGCTCAAGTACCATTGAAAACCGCCTGAATTATTCTGTAGTCGGATATCTATCAGATTATATGTTCTGTTTTTTGTGATACATTTGTTAACGTTTCTAAACATTATTTTGCTTGGTTATGAGGTATTTGGTGTAGATTGATTGATAAAATACATTTTTGAATAAGTCTGAAATGTCCCAGAAACTGGATAATGTATATAAAATATAACCTGGTAACACAATCTTGTAGTGAACGTTGGCTGGCTAGATAACCCAAATCATGTTTATAATGACAAAAGCCCCTTGATTAAATTGTAACTTGTCACAATGGTATTAATCGGAACAGGACATCAATTCCATGTAGCTGAGGTATGCTTTCTCATTCTCAAACAAATAAGCATGCAATTCTGTGACATTACTTGAAACCATTCAGCACTAGAGGTACAATGATACTGGGAATGCAGAGGATATGCCTGACAGCCAGTCTGGTAATGATATGTTCTGGTAATTGCTTTTCCACCAACAGTATGTCTCTCAGTGTAAATATACAAGTCCTTTTTACCTTCTTGGAGCTGAGCATTATTAACTGTAACCCTGCAATGGAAATGGACAATACTATCAAAATAACTTTTATAAATGAAGTCAAAAGGTTATTTCTGAGACTGGTTGTTAGGGTGACTACACTAGTTTCTTCCCAGACTGTAATACATGTGGTAATGATTAGTAGGGTACATTCTTGTGAATAATGAAAAACACTGATCCATGGCCACTTACCACTCACAGGAAATCGTGCAGCCATGCTGCTGGAATAAGGTGGAATATAGTGCTTGGTTTTACATCCTTATGTTTTGTTATTAGGGATTTCTATTTCAACAACACTCGTTCATGTGCGTGTTACATATGGGGTTACTGCACTTTTGAACTTAAGGTGGGGTCAAATGAAAAGGATCCAGCTGCATTGCAAGGATACAAGCTGGGGTAGTGTCTTGAGCAAGTTTGTTAATATGATTTCTGGGACGCCCTGCCCTGAATAGAATCAAGTCTGAGCATGTCTCTTTCACTCATGTATGAAAAAATATTGACAGAAATCAATGTTGTTGTTTTTTTGTGGGAAGTAGTTAGAATAAATGTTTGATTGACAGTCCCATGAACACAGAAATGGCCAGGCGGTTTGCACCCAGTACAGGGAGAGTGAATAATGGTTTCTATGAGTGGAAATAACATGCCACAACTGCACCCGATGCTCTGCAGTGTTCTAAAGACACATACGTTCTGTAAATGCCTTCTGATACCTTGCCGGCATTCATAACAATTAAATGATTACGTCATTATAATAATAGATTATTCAAACGCATGAACGTTCTGAACCCAGACTGTCACATGAAAAAGTAAATACCAGCGGGAATTATTATTTTTTTGTTATTTGAAACTCTATATCTGGTCTGGATTACAACCACATTCACAAAGATACCCGAATATAACAAATTGCTTCAAACAAATAACTTTGAAAACATTTGTAATACAAGGTCACCATGTTGTAGATTTTTGACTCTGAGAATTCTAAAGTGCAATTAAACCAACTTAATTCACTACATCTCAGCATGTCTAAAATACAATGAAATAGAGATTCCTTGCAGCAAAGTTTTTACTGGCTGCAAGGAAACACGACAAAAACTCGATCTCTTTTAAGGGGACACAATGTGTTGAAACTCTGTGAACAAAACATTTCAACATGGATTTGGAGTTCATGGATGATAGCGACATTATCTTTTTAAGATGCACAATCCAGGTACGAGGGCGAAGAAATGCACGTAATCATGCGTTCGACTACTGTTGTTCTTGCTATTAATCATTTCAACCGCAGTTAAAAAAAGATTCTTGCAAAATGAATATCTATGTCAGAATGTTTGACTCTCCGTGATTGAATCTGATTACATGAATATGGAGCCGCAATGATTAGCATGTCTCTCGCGCGCGACTGGCCTCAAGTGCGTGATTTTATAATGAAGTCACCACAGCAGCCTGAAATAGACTAGAATTACAACCATTTCAATGCAATGACCAAAGAGGCCAAATGCTGGATGTTAAGGGCTGTTAGTGACTCAGTGAAGGGCCATTCCATATTATCTGTCTCACATCATCATTATGTGTTCATTTGGTGATAAATAATTGGATTATGTATTAATACAGAATATACAGTGACGTTTTTGGGATTAAGTGAGATGTCAGTGGTTTCACAGTAAATTTATTGTAGGGACAAAACACACAGAAACAACGTTCACGAGGGCATTCTTGCACTTACACACAAATACAGTTACACACACACACACTACCACAGATTGTAAACACAGTGGACATGTGAGTGAGATACCAATGAAATCCCCAACGGAGTTCATTGTTCTTATTGGCTGCTGTCTAAGTCTCAGTTCTGGAATGCTTTCCAGTAATTTGTGCCCACCATCTGGGTCTCGGATCGGAGAGGGAGAGAGGTAGAGAGAGATAGCTGTGGGGAGGGAGGAGTGATGAAGAAAGAGACCATTGAAGTACTGCTGGGAGATTCAGTGCTGCCGGTATTGTTCCAGTAGCGATCTTAGCCGATGGAGTCACAGGACAACTGGAACACGACAGATCCCCATAACACTGTGAATGGAGGCCTCCACTTCGCTCCTACCAGACTGGTATAAGAAGAGGGTTGCAGGAAAAGGTGACATTTAAATTAGCTGTTGACATGTCAGTGAAGGGTGTTGGCTACATTTCCATGGCTTTTTTTATGCACAGACAACGTGGATGCACTGTAAATGTCAGTGTAGATTACTCAAATTGCTGTGAGGTTGGCTTTTTGTAATTGCACTGCCAGGCCAAGGAAAGTGTTGAATATGATCAAAAGCCATTGCGTTTCAAAAACTTTCAACCCTCTCGCCATCATTTAACATAAACACACACAAGCCCTCTCTGATTTCCTTTGAGAGCGAAATAAACAACGTGGTGCACTTCTGGCTGGAGGCTGGTGTAATACATTAGTGAACACGGTACAGGAAACTGGTAATTCATGTGTTCAACACTTCCTTCTTAAATGACTGAAGGGATATGATGGCCTCAGAGGAGTGTCATTGTACAGCCAGAGAGACATCACTACTTAACACTGCTCATACAAAATCCTAGCACTTGGTCTATGTTTTTATGATAACATTCCATGGTCGCAATATACTGCAAGTGTTGTCGCTTTTAGATTCTGTGTACATTGTTTGTGAAATTGGCCTGTTTAGTAATCTCTCCCTTATCCTGCTCTCCTGGGATACTTTGAGGAGGTGGCAACATTTGACCCCTGCCCCCCCCCCCCCC
>JACXGK010005119.1:0-11603 GCA_016801125.1 Novumbra hubbsi | reverse complement strand
TGTATTTACAATATTCATTGTTCTTCATCTTCATTGTCCCTTTATGAAATGTTGGGTGGTGAGGAAGAAGGCTTTTTGGTTCCTGCTTGAATCTATTTGGGTTCCATAAAGTTCTAAGGCACTACATCTAGCCCTAAAATAATAAAAGATTCTAGTGGCTGAGGATGTTTATATAATAATACATAATTTATTATGTTACAGACCATACATAATTGGCCTTTCCTACTATATCCCATAAATGGCAGGTAACCCTGGTTTACAAGCAACACCAGCCCTGTTATAGTCACATTATACTGGCTTATAAAGTAATGTAGTATTGAAATTGATGGGATGATTGATACTGGACCTTTAATTCCTTTAGGTTTAAATCGCTACTGATTGACCATGTGACCAATGTTAATGTTAATGTCAGGTTTTGGAACTGATTGTTCCAGAAAAGTGCATTTCCGATCCCAGGCGAAAGTAACAGATACTTTATTCTTCATGACCTTTTACTAGCTAAGTGGTTTAGGTTGTTCTGGCTGGAGAACAACCTAAGCTTTTGGGGCACAATATTTAAACCCCTTTGGACATTTCATTTCATACATTTCTTTTCTCTGGTTATTTTTAAATATTGGTTTTAGTATATTGTAAGTATATTGTAATCATTTATTTTTTAATTTTGTGGATTGTTTTAAACATACAGTGTGTTTTATACATAGGGTTTCTTAGGTATAAATCTTCCTGGGAACCAAGTAAGTGTATGGTTTTTCATTTAGTTTTTTGTGATTTCCTGTTTATTTAGACTATTTTACAGCATGTCCACTGTAGTAGACCACAGTACCATGTTAGTGTAGAAATTAGATTATAGAAAAGCTGAACATATTGTGGTTGTTAAGTGACAAAACCTTGATAAAAAAGCTGTGATAATCCTGGAAGCATTTTCTCTTTTTGGTAATGTAAAGAAACATCTTGCATTTGGTACACCTCATGTATGTCTTGCTTTTGCAACCATTATTTCTGCATTGTTCTGCATGCTTGAAATCCACCATCTCTGGCATGTGCCTGGCTCCTAGTCTGCGTATAGATTGCCTTGGTTGTGGGATCCTCATTTTGGTTGGTGGCTCATAATCATCAAGTTCTGGATGGTCCAACAGCTCTTCCGACCAGGTGTCCAGGTATTTTTGGGTGTTCTTCACTGGTTGGCTAGGTGCTTTGCTGTCAGACTTGGATCCTGGAGCTTGTAATGGCAACATCAAAGCAGTGAGTAATTACAGGAAATGTGACATGGTCACATAGATCCAGGCCATCCATGTTTTCATTGTACTGCCTGATCACAGCTGGACTTCTCACCTGAACCTGGACCTTTTTTTTATTTTCTTGTATCCTCTAATGCAGGTTGAAGAATATGTGACTTCCTGTGGGAACAGATCCAACCTTGCGTAGGACTGCTGCTGCTCCATGCCCAGCCTTTGGCCCCTGAATGTTTCTTCCCTTGGTACACGTCGAAATCCAGCATCAGACCATTTGGAGACACAAGGATCAAGACCTTAAGGCCAGTTGGGTTTGGCTTGCCTGGAACATATTGCCTGACAGGAGAGCGACCTGTGAAAGAGATGATTTGCTCATCAATGCAGACCTTCTTAGACTTTGTACGGCCTTGCTTCACATAATCAAGTAATGGCCTGACTTTCCAAAGGATGTCTGGCTTCTTTGTTTCTTCTGTTACATCCAGGTCATCAGCAATCTTGAATGAGCTTCTCAGCTAGAGGAACATATCCCTTGCCATTTTGTTGCTTATGACAGGCACTTTTTGTTTTTTTTGTGCCCAAAACGTTTTTATTCTGGGATAGCGAAGGCAGGCACTGTTGTCAAGGTACTGGGAAAAGTGATGAGTTGGCCACCAGTCTGCACGAGTTGTAGGGTCATCTTGACCGTCCGGAAGCCAAAGGTAGCACAGGTGTGTATTTATTAGGATGTGTAAATCTTCAAATCTTAAGGATAACAGATAAATATAACATTCATAACCTACGGCGTTCCTGCTGGCCCAAAGAGGGCGATGTCTTTCCTGATCCTCCCTGTCTGTCTCTGTGTCTGTATCATCTGAGCCTCCTGCATCGTCTTTCTCTTCTTCAACATCTTCTTCTATCCCAGGTTCAGAATCAGCTATATAACCGACATGAAGATCTGTTGTTTTTTTTTATAGTGGATTGGTCTCCACTATAATTGACATTCAAGAAAGGGCTACTATTTCAAACCAAAAATAATGTAACTGCATTCAAATATATTGTTCCTATTGTTCCTTACAAGTTAATAAACAAGAAAATATAAGATTATCATATGAAAAACTAAATAGATAAACATTATCTTTCCATAAAATGTGCTTGCTGCAGGACTATAACTTTGAAGTAACATTTGCAAAATACTGGTTACTAACATCGGGTTAACGTTGAACACTTTTGTATGTGCATTGCAGAGAAGTTATGTTTCGCTAGCTGAAGATGTAAAATTTATGTTAATGTGACCAGAAAACACCGACATTTACAGCATAAACCTTTAACGCCTTTGACAGAATGCATGAGGTATTTGTGATTGCGTTTAAAAACAAACATTCACACTTTTGATTTGAAAGCGCATGCAAAAACATCACAACCTTTTTGGAACGTTCAACTTTGACTTTAAGAACGATCTAAGAATGAACACATAATATTATAACTATTCTGAGCTTCAGAAAAGTAAATAAGGCTTAGAGTATACCGACAACCTCCAGTTATTACCCTTTCTCAAAGTAACAATGAGGAAAGCTCTGTACGGACCGCTTGTTTCCTGGTACCTCATTCCTGAGCTGCTGACTACTTTTCCTCTGCACTTCTCTGGGGTTCTAAATATAGGAGACATGGAACGACGACCTGCTAGGTGCCTCTGCTCGGTTCCCACCAGCCTGCCTGGCATTTAGTGTGATCATGGCAACGGCAGACAGGCCGGCAGAGATACAGTCAGACAGTCAGGGAGGTGATGAGACAGGCAGCCAGTCAAGCAAGCAGAGGGGGGAGGCAAACAGGGAGCAAGGTAAGAGAGGCAGGTCGGGGGCTGCGGTAGTTTTGTTGCAGTGCTGAGGCCCTCTGCTTAATTAGGCCTGCTGAGCCGGGCCTGTTTATTTCCCCCGTGCCGCTTCACTGATCTCCACTGAGCAGGGGAGAAAGGGGGAAGGGGGAGGGGACCGGGAGAGAAGAAAAGAAGGTGGTGAAAGAGAGGAAGATAGATGGGAGGGAGAAAAGAGGAAAGGCATCAGTATGCCGAAGCCGTAAGCTTTGGTGAGCATTCCCACAGACATGGGAGCTACAGTACATTTACATTAAGCCTGCATTTATTAGTAGGGTACAGGCAGAGACTGAAGCACAATCAGAAATGGCACGTACACATGTTTTAACACAGATGCACACACACATAAACACACTCACACACACTTACGCCCGTGTATTCCTATGACAAAGTTAGTGTCAAAAATATATCATACCGTTCACATGCAGAATAACTTTTGACAGCATCGCCAGAGCGTCTGATGACTTTCATCTGTTCAGCTGTGTTTGGCTTTGTTGAAATCATTTCTTTATTATGATATTACTAATAATTAAGGAAATGTGCTGTACTCATGCTTTTCTGATCTGTGTAGCCCCAGTTCCTGACAAGAGATTCCTTTCACCGAGGGAATCCAAGTAATTGAAAGAACTGACAATCTGAATGTATGAACAGTTCCAGAGTTTATTTGCTGTTGCTTAGAAAGCAGATAATCTGAAAGTAATAAAATTGTCATGTTATTTTTAACAAAATAAAAACATTCTAAATAAATGCTGGAGAAACAGGTTTAGGACACTTTTAGGTTAACCATACTGGGGCCATTTGCAAAGTTGTTTATTTGGTGTCATCTAAAGTATGTTACTGGTGTCAGTTTGGTGTCATGCAGTGAGTTCACCTCTTACTTAAACATATCGGACCATTCCTAGTGAAATGTTAATGGTAACATGTAAGGAATTAATAATCCATCTACATAGCATGGAATTGATTAATGGTAAATGGCAATTACACAGGGCCTCAATTCCAAGTTAAAGAAATATCCACAGCTGCACAGACGATTATAAGGATGTCCCATTTTTTTGACAGTGAAACCAATTAAGATTCAGATTGTAAAGCGGCTTAAGCAATCTAAATCATATTACCTTAACTATAGTAATAGCCTCTAAACAGGGCACAAGACCATCATCAGAACAGTGAGTGTAACAACTATGCAGTCATAAAACTATTCTGGAAAAGAAACCTAGCAATAAAACATCACAAAGAAATTGTGGTCCATAAAATTGGTATTTTGGACAGGATACACTTACTTGAACTTGTTTTGTTGCGTCTATGTCCAAAAACAACAAATACAACAGCGTATCCACTGCAATCGAACCAGGCATCTAGACAAAATGTCTTGAGATTTGGAGAGTCGCCCAGGCATATCTGCCAGTTCTTACCAGGCCGTGGCCAATCTAATGTCTGTCACAGAATACATTCTCTAGTAACAGAACAGTTTATCTAGAATCAATGTGTAGGCAGTCCATTTTCCTTTATGCAAGTTAAACTAGGCACGACACTTGGGTGAAATGTTTCAAACTTAAAGAGTTCTTGTCTGTCCTGGATTTCATCCTGTGTTTCTTCAGAAAACGAATCAAACAGGCGGTGTGAAAAAAGCTCAAGTATTTCTGTCAGATTCCAATCCAGTGAATAGGTCTTAGTTTTTTTCAAACAAATATAAATGCTTTAACTGTTATGTAATAAAGTGGCTCTGTGCAGACCGTGTTACGTTCCCTCTGTTGAACATTCATATATGCAATTACTGAAACCTGCTATGGCTTTTTCTATACTTCCTTAATATCTAGGAATTCCATCTCCATCTCTTAGGCTAACCAGCTCCGTCCTGTACATTAGTAATATTGCTGCATCATTTTAGCTTCATTCAGTACATCATGTTTGGTCACCACTTGTTTATATTGCACAAACATTTCTGGTCTATTAGTTACAGAATCACACAGTTTCATGTCCAACCAGGTATTATGATTTACTTAAGGTTTACATCCATGTATTTCACTACAGCAAACACAGACATGTTGTCAACACCATCTGGTCACATAATTATTACACTTATTATGTATAAAGATGCATATGACATTTACCTGAATGTTGTTCATGGGCAGTATATGCATAATGTACATTTCTACATGGCATTTTGATCGGTGCTGTTACGCATAGGACATTGTTCAATTTAAGCATTCAGAAACGTTATGGGCATCATCTCAAAGATGTGACATTAACGGGTGATAAACCAATAAAACATCTGTTCATTTTATCATTTATGGTTTTTGTCAAGCTCAATTAAAAACCAGTGAGATACTAGATTGTAAATGGAATGAAATTCCTTTTTCTGTCTTTCTTTCTCCTGTGTTCTGTCTGTTAATAGAAAGTGGTTGAAAGGCTTTTTTCTCTTTCAGGCTACCCAGGTCTTGGCCCTGAGCAGTTCTCAAGGTTCATGCTTTGTCTTGTAACACTGAGCTTTAAATTACTAGATTGTCAGTACCCTGTTGTGTGATTCCATGCTATTTGAACCCATGTAAACAATAATTTGAACAATGTAATCATTGTTCAGTGTGAAGTAAACCTAGGGAGGGTCCAGAAAATAAATTGGTCCGTTTTGTTCAACCATATGGGTATGGGTAACACATCATGTCAAGATCAAAAGATCTCAGAAGGAACTCAGAAGATTAGTATTATACAAATGGAGAACATTCCTGACCATGTCACCCCCTAGAGACTCCTTTTGGTAAGGAAGTGCACCTACCATGGAAATGGTGGTCGTAAAGCAACGGTTTACCTTCATGCAAACGAATTACAGGTACCAAACCAGCATGCACTTTTTTAGACATGTTTGTAGAATACATGTTGCAATGTTCAACCATTCTGTACCTACTGTGGACTGAGTGCGACAAGGCAAGATTCAATTGGATTTAAAATGTAATTATAAAGATATCATTATGTTACAATTTTCCTCATATTCACAACACCATCCCTTTGCTGCGTCTATGTGTGTGAAGTATCGCCATTGTTGGATACTGTGATGTGCAGTCAATGGTGGAACAAAGCGCAGGTTTAAATGATTAGGTATTTATTACCAAATCTAGACAAGAGCAGGAAACAAACCTTGTGTACGTTAAAAGGAAACAATCTGACTCTAAACAGGAGTCGATCCGAAATAACACCATCACACGTAACAATAACGAACACAGAGACAAGACACACGAGGGCCTATATACCTAGTTGATAGGGAACAGCTGTGGGTCATCAGGAGGGATGCGTTCACAGGACATGGGAAACAGGACAAACACGAACGATGGTAACTAGAAGGCCGGCTTTTCGCCTCTCCAATGAGAACGTACTCTTACTCTTTAAAGGGGAACAACAGTCACATCTGAAGTCTCCCTCCTCCTGAACCTAACTTGCAAACAACAAATTGCTTTAAAAGACATACTGAGAGTGACAACAGATTGGACAATTATATGGGACAGAGCAGTTCCATTCCCTAAAATCACTTGCTGGAAACTATCGCCTGGTTGTGACTTGATGCCTGGAGTTACATTATGTTTAGGAGATAACGGTCAGCCTGAGATATGGCGACATTGCTTTTTAAGAGCTGTGTGTTTTTTGAGCTTGGACATTTTAACTGAGTAAGCATGGTGCGGTTGTTCCCTTTAAGAGATATTCTTTTTTCAATGCATTATTAATGGAGAACTCAAACGTGTGCCCACAAACAGAGAGGAATGGTAAATGCCACCGAACCTACCACATCCATCATAGTTTGGCGAAGAGCTACATTCTCTTCTCTACCAGCACAGGACCATGCGGGAATCAGTATTAATAAATGCAAATTATTGCTGTGTTCTGCTCATGTAAAACTACACCGCTGCAGTTCCTGTAATGTCTTGCCTCGCGTTTCCCATAGGACACTGTGGAGATTCATGTGGAGAATCTCATTTCACCATGGAAAAAAAAAGTCTGCATGTAGTTTGCTGCTTTACACACACTACAACAATGAAATACACACACTTATGAACACACTCACATGCTTGCACAAATGTGCACAAAGACACACAGACACCCAGAGCTAAAAGGGCAAACAAATCGAGGGCAAGCCATGCTGGACGTAGGCTCGTCTCTGCCATGCAGTAAATCAATCAAAGAAATGCAACAGAGCCGATAAAACTTCAGTGTTGCGGCTGCGAGGCCTGAGTTTATTTCCATGCCTTCGGGGGAAATATTCCATTGTCTTCTATTACATTTAAACATCAGCGGTATCATTTCAACCAGGGTCCTGTAGACTGGAAGATAATTGCTGTTTATTTCTGCCGGTCCTCTGATGCGTCAAGGGAGGAGTATCGGGTCATCATTACACTACAGTACCGTACTCTTCAGTGGAACTGGGACAGAGACAGAGATGGATGAAGAACCAAGCTACTCTCACAGCACAGCTACTCTCACAGCACATCTCATAACACAGCTCATAACACAGCTCATATGATAGCTCATAACACAGCTCCTCTCTATGTGCAATCTAAGCCGCCCGTCACCAGATAATTTTGTCAAAAACCTCGGACAAAAGATATCCGCCACAATAGCGCCCCGGGTCATATATTCATCATGCATCTGTAAGAGGGCTGAGAAACGTTCTGAAACAGTTACCTTTAGGAATGTCATGCCGACAGATCGAGTGTGTTGGTTGGCGTCACACCAAACTGCGGAAGTGAGAGTTGGGCAGACCACCATATGTTAGGAGTCAGAGTTTCCCCAAACACATACATTCAAACTCACACACAAAGACACCCTCACTGAAAAGTAGGCATCTATTGTCAGCCTTGAGTTATTGTTCTCTTCCACGTTGAAGAGGCATTCTACTTTTTTCGTGCGGTAGATAACTGGTCCCACATTCGAACAGAGAAAAGCTCCTCAGAACAATGTTGGCTGTGTCAATCTCTTTTGTATTCAGACAACAGACTTGAAAGATGTGAAAATTCTCCAATCCTAAAAGTGGCAGTACAGTTATATTCTTGCTTAGTTTGGTCAACAAACTGTTTTTAATCACAGAGAGGAGCAATAATGTCAGACTTGACTGACCAGACTGGGGTTTGGGAGTTTTAAGGTAAATGGGATTGAAAAAAAGATGTCCTAAAAACTAATGTAATTGTTTTTTAACCTGTTGTTCTTTACCCTGAAATGTGTCTAGGGGCCGAAAGGAACTGTAATCCATGGTTCTTTTTTTAATTTCCTGGAGTTGCTTTACCACTGTTACTACTACCATGTGTGATGTAATCATATTCTTTTAAAGATGTCACCTTATTTACAGTCTTGCTAAGTAAGAAATGCAGTAGTCGTTACTGAATTCAAACTACAGTTGGTGTTTTGGGGTCACTGTCCTACCCACAATTTCACCCAAGTGTCATAGGTACACCTTGGGTGGGGTATTGTATGTACCCATGGCGCTGGCATATGTTTTATGGAAGTGTCACACATGCCGGTCCTCTCACAGGGCACTTTGATGAAGTAGAGTGGTACCAGTTGAGCTGGGGGTGTCTGTCAGGGTGCCATCTCCTGGCTGACTGTTGCCAGAATTGTAGAATATTTACCTCCATCCTTGGCCACTGAAACCAGACCCTCATTCTCTCTAACGTGTCCTTGGATGCAAGGAGCAGCAAGGAGGGAGCTGTGGGCAACTTCCATGATGGGTGTTGATGCCAGGGCTTCCAGCAGCTCCATGTCTTCAACCCACGTCGGTGTCCGGTAGTAGAGAACACAGTTGCAGACTGTGGATGGATGGAATGGATGTAGTCACAGTCCGCAGCTCCTACGTCTGTTTGCGATTCCCCCCTGAACTCTCTCTTCACAGGGGTGTGTCTTGCTCACAGTCTGGAAGCAATATCCCCCTGCCTTGGCACACTCTTCCTGTGGGTGTGACATACTGACGGGACGGTTGCAGTAGAATCCAAATACTTAACTATCCGTAAAATACATTCGTTTTTTTTCTCAGCCTATTGCCCTCCAGTATACACACTGTCTAGCCAGTCTCGTGCACACACGTGCCACCTATTCCCTCATCACCCAGCTTTATCTCCCCTGGTTTTCTACTCAGTCCTCTGCCACATCAACAACGATTATTAGTCGTTTTTTTGCCCCGTCTGTAAAAGGCATGTGCCGTTTTTGGTGACATTTTCTCGAGCCGGTCTGCTAAGCGCAGTTTTTTTTTCTTTCACCTGCCTGTTCTGTTTGCCTTCTCCTGTGTGTTTTGTCTCCCCGCCCGGCGTTCCCTGCAGCCCTGTTCGTTGCCTGACTCCCCTTTCCTTGTTACGCTCCGCGTTACGCGTTTGGGGTACCTCCTGCCCGCTGACTGCCAGCCTAGCCCTGGCACACGGACCCTTAAACAGTTCACAGTCGAGCCCAAAATTCTAAACTCACAATTTGTTTAGAGATTCAATCTATGCTACTTGTATTTGGACTGCGGTCTATTGTAGGACAATGGTGTGTCAAATTCCTCGGTTTCATCGTCCTGGTAAAAATCAAGTTACTGTGCTCCACCAGGTGGTACAGCTGTAGAGTCCGATACATATTCTCCAGCTTCCCTCAGAAGCTCATGGATTTGGACATGGATTTGGATTTGGATTTTGTTTCCAAGTAGAGCTTTGAGTGCTACTTTTTGAGGCGCAGAAAACCTGTAGCTGCAACGCGATAATGAAACGTGTGAAAGTTAGACAGGTGGAGCTGCGTTCAAGGAGGGCAGGGACCCATGGTTTGGAAAGGTTTGCTGGTACCACTGAAGGCTCGTTCACCTTGTGACCAAACTAGCGGTAAATAGCGGTAAATAGTGGTAAATAGCGTTAAATAGGTAACTTTGCTCGTCAATATGGTGCAAAATTACACACAAACGCTTCATCTTTCATTAAAACGTATTTTCATGAAATGACACAATTCTTGCACTGCTAACAGAGGCAATAAATGTTGCTTGTTGCTGCTTCAGGTGGCTCCTGAAATGTGTGTGACTGAAAGCTTTTTCCCCATTAAAGAATGTGCACTTTGATTCATTTTAAACAAATTGCTCCCTTTAACAGTTTTTTTACTCTATGTTCTCTCAGGAATACTCAAGTTTCCTTGGTTTTGTTAAAAGGTGGACACGTTTCATAAACAATACAAAGGTAAGATAAGTACAGTTGCTGCAAACATTCTGAACACTAGGGGTAAAGTTCAGAAGCATTGGCACCAAATTGTTCATTTGATTGTTCAAATGTATTCTACTATTATACTATTGTGCTAATTACTAGCACAATACACAGCATGCACTGTCTCCAAATCGCATTGTGGTTTGTTGAGAACACACACTTGCTGAATTTCTGGGTGATATTTAAATGAATTTTGGTCTAGCAATTGCTTTTATCTTTCTTTAGAGATGAGCCTGGGATGGACTAACATTTTGTTCAAGGGGCTACATTACAGTTTTCGAAATCCAATTTTTATTGTTTTATTCATGATTTGTTTTTCAAAATCAATGCGTGGGCCAGAAAATTGACGTGTTTAAAACACTTATAGGTCAGTAAGAATTGTTTACCTATTTTGGATCTAGGTTATGTATGGGCTGGTGTGTTTACTAACACAAAGTACGATTATATAATTAAGTGTACCTACCGCAGGCTAGACTGACACAGATTTATTCGGTATTCAAGCTCTATAGAACCTGGCGGCCTTAGTTTTCCCTCCCCTGTCCCAGTCTGTTTTATCCTTGGGGCCTGGGCTTTTGCTTGCATTCATGATTAGGTAGATTTTATTCATCATTGTTTTTAAGAAGCTAAGTGTAACAAAAGCAGCATCTGATTCACTAATACATTTGAGATTAATCCAATGCTTGTCTTTAAAGGTCAACCCACAAATTGTGTTGGCTAATTTCTTGGCACTGTTTTTAAAATGATCTGTCAGCAGCAGGTAACATTTTAAAGGATAGTCATTTGATTTGAAGTGTTTTTCTTATTTTTTTCATCTCACTTGCGTTTCCACTTAGCCCTTCATATGTATACCATACAAAATAAATGTTGAATGTGCAATACACACTCTAAAATCCCCTTCAGCACAGTAGGCGATACTCAAATTTCTTTCATTTCCATACCATGGTCTAGTAAACCTTAACCGTTTATGTTGTCTTACCCCTGGGGGTATTACCAAACCCTATCTGGGGGTATTACTAAAACCTATCTGTTTATGTTGTCTTACCCCTGGGGTATTACTAAACCCTAACCGTTTATGTTGTCTTACCCCTGGGGGTATTACCAAACCCTAACCGTTTATGTTGTCTTACCCCTGGGGGTATTACTAAACCCTATCCGTTTATGTTGTCTTACCCCTGGGGTATTACTAAACCCTAACCGTTTATGTTGTCTTACCCCTGGGGGTATTACCAAACCCTAACCGTTTATGTTGTCTTACCCCTGGGGTATTACTAAACCCTAACCGTTTATGTTGTCTTACCCCTGGGGGTATTACTAAACCCTATCCGTTTA
>JACXGK010005118.1:0-34523 GCA_016801125.1 Novumbra hubbsi | reverse complement strand
TAACACTAGCTCTCTGATCCTAACACTAGCTCTCTGATCCTAACACTAGCTCTCTGGTCCTAACACTAGCTCAGTACATGCGGGATAAAGGATATGCTGCCTGGTTTTTATTATTTAATCAGAAGACTTGGCACTGTATTGGTGTATTGGCACCGCCCACTGTTAATTGTTGAGAGCATAATTATAAGGCTGTTGGTTTAAGGCGCTGCTCTTTTTTCTTGTAGCTACAGATCGATCTGCCAAGAGCAGGAGATAAGCTGGGAAAAGTGTCTGAAACAAATATTATCAAAGTAAGAGGCTTCCTATGACATTTTGTATTCCAAATGTTTTTAAGAACGAGAAATGGGGCAAACAGACAGATGTCTAAATACAGTACATACCTCTTTATTTGTGCATAAATGAAACGGGAGACTGAGCACACTTGAATGTTGTCGGTTATGAAATCATGTTTGTAACAACCTGCCCAAATTAGGACAATTTTCAGGTTTACACAACGGCACCACTCTACACCAATTACACATTAGATAAAGTTACGCTCAAGACAGAAGAACTGCAGTTTGGTTGCGGTTGTCAGAGCGAAGTTGGTAGTGACTTTTGAGGGCCTGTTTTTGTTGAGATGCCATGTTCACTGTTTGCCAGGCAACCCTCCCTGTTTTACAAGGAGTTGCTCACACAAACGCAGGGGAGGCCTGATTGCTCAGCTAATTGATCTCTGCCAGAGATCACAGAACAGGGCTTCTACAATGAGAGTGCTCTCCGTGACATCATTTGGCAAAGCGAAGGGGAGATGCCCTCCCAAACCGCTTCTGTGCGAGAGAGACCACAGGGAGAGAGGGTTTTGGTGTCCCTGCTGGGAGAGGGAACACACACCCACATATGCAAAACTCTATTACACACGCTTTAGTTGTTGTTAAGCACAGCAACTTGGGTTGGTTGTGTAAAAGGAGCCTCTATAAGTCTTCAGGCAAACGGGAAGCATATATTTTTCTGGATGCATATTTGCCATCCTCCAAGCCAACGATGTCAAAGTGTAATAAAACAAGCAGCCTTTTTTGGTTTTTAGTAGCCCTAAAGGGAGAGCGTCAGCAGAGGTGTGAGGTCCCAGTAAGGGGGAGACCTCTAGCGCAGAGAGGTCAGAGTTTCCGTTGAGCTCCAATAGCTGCTGAAGGACGTCTCCAGTGGGGGCCTCATTATAAAGGATACATAGGTGATGAATGTCCTGATGTTCAAATAGCTGTTTGTCTAAACCTGTTAGCTCCGGTCAGACTGATCAAAGGCAAACGTTTTTATGCACTCTTTATCTGTGCTAATGCTGTGTATTTTATTTGTTTGTGTTACTAGGGTGACAAGTTGCTATTGGACGACATCCCTGAAACAATCCGCTCAATAACAGAAGTTTCTGCCAATATGTATATTTGTTATTATACCATAAAACAGCGATCTTGTTTTACACCCCAGCTTAAGTCATCAAAAGCTTTCGGAAACCTTGTGAAAGGGTTCATCATAGCTCATTTAAAAAGGCTTTGTTTTTTTTTTTGGCCCGCATCAAAATAGCAGCTGTTCCAGCTATGTGCAATCAAAATATTTATTGTAAGAAAATGATCAGTGTGTCTGTATGAATGTGTGCCTTGAACCAAGGGTGACTGATGTAACAGGACAAAAGAAAAGAAAGAATGTCAGCAGTGTTACGAACTTTAGGTTACCCGCCAAATGCACATTGTCAGAAAATACTTTGTTATATTTTTTAAGAAATATGGACTTATCTGTATTTGATCTGCTTTCAACAATATCTATTGATAGAGGTGATGTAATTAAACCAAAAACAATGACATTTTAACCAAGATATCATTTATTTAACAAAAGACCATAGCCACTTAATAGTGTATACATACTGCAGATACCGTATCCACTTGATAGTGTATACATACTGCAGATACCTTATCCACTTGATAGTGTATACATACTGCAGATACCGTATCCACTTGATAGTGTATACATACTGCAGATACCGTATCCACTTGATTGTGTATACATACTGAAGATACTGTATCCACTTGATAGTGTATACATACTGCAGATACTGTATCCACTTGATAGTGTATACATACTGCAGATACCGTATCCACTTGATTGTGTATACATACTGCAGATACCGTAGCCACTTGACTCTGTTTGCACACTTAATCTTAATTCACATTAGTTTATTATTAGTTTGTGTAGTTTCTATTTATGTTGTTTTTTATTTATTACCTTGATTTAGTAGTTGTTTATTTTGTTGTTGCATGGGGACTGGCTAATAAGCATTCCGTTGATCTATTACCTGTGTATCCTACATCCAGTCCATTGCTTTAATTATCAATAAACAAAATGTAATGAGACAGCTGTTCAGGGGTGGGGTTGGCACTTCAGGTTCCGGAACATACCTACCAGCTTCCTCCATTGGGTGTGTCGGCTGCATTGCTTATTCAACTGGATCGCAACACTATACATATATATATATATATATGCAGTAAATATATGTGCAGTGTATGTTTTGTGGCAAGTACTGTATATTTTTCTGCTCGGGGGACACTGATGTTGTCTTTTCCCCAGGTGACTGACAGTGTAAGGATGAAAGGGTTTATTGGCTCATATAATATAGGCCACTATCATTATAGGCCTTAAACCACTGAAACACTAATTGATCGTGAATAAACAGATTCTTTGCCTCTTCATTGTTTAACAAGCCCAGCATTCCTCTTAAAACCAATCACTCAACTCCTGTCTGCAGACTGAAAATATAGATGTCAGTACACTCTGTGTTTGGTTAACATCAGACACGTCGGTGACAGGCAGGGTATGTGTATGTGGTGCGGAGGTGTTGAGTCTCTGCAACAATCCAGAGCAGGCTTTGAATACTTATTAGCGGGGCCTTTTCATTCTCTCCCAGGTGAAAACAGAATATCAATCCACCTACTACATGGTGTGGGATGATTAAACAGTCCCACATCCGCCATGTCCTTCACTATACATGATTACAATACTTGAACATAAATAGATTGAAATTGCGTACCTCTAGTAGGTTCAACAGCACTTCAAACCACAGCCAGGAGGCTCTAGCATATGCTATACTGCCGGGTAGAACATCAATTATACATACAAAGTTTCGGAAAACCCATTTCATCCTATGATTGTACTCAATTTGCGTCCTTTTTGAAAAGGTATTGTGTAATTTATTTCTTCACTTGTTATTTTGTGAGGCGGATGCTTTGAAAGACTTGCAGGGCTTGCTGGTCTAAATTGAGCTTATCAGTACTTGAGGCTCTAAAGAACAATGAAACGGTGATTGGAGAGCTGGCCAGGGACACGGGTTGGAGATCGTTGTGTACACAAACCCCCGGTGCATAAAAGTATCAGGAAAAGGTGGCCTTTATTGTTTAATTCATCAACGGATACTTTCCTGGGTCATTCATATCTCTCAAATCTCAACTGGCTGTACTGTAATGAATGCATCCTCAACTGACTCACTGTACAGATTAAAGGTACAGTACCAGCATACCATGTTTCCTTTGGTTGGAAAACAAAGAGCATTCCATTCCATTACCCATTCATAAAAACAAATCCTATTACATTTCCACTCACACCTCCACCCAGAGTGAAGATTACATGTTGGATAAGGAGCTGGTAAGGAGCCAGGGGAAGAGAGTGTCTGGTGCAGTGTGAGTGTTGATTAGCCCTGCGGTTCAAGGTGTGTGTGATAAGCCCATGACAGCTGCCAAACAACTTGTGTGTGTGTGTGTTTGTGTGTGTTTGGCTCCTATTTAGAGGAAGCCACTCTGAATCCCAGGTCCTCAAAGGCAGGTGGTACTCAAACGTGCAAGTCGAACCCTCTTCCACAGTACTTTGGAGTAGAAGATCACCATAGCAGAGGCGGGAAATGCAGCCACGGAGAGCTACAAGATAAATCACTTTATTTTCTTGGGATAAATTATTCCTCATGATGTTATGATAATAAAGCAACTAGTTAGAGGGTTAGTAAAAGCTAAATCAGCAGGATAGAAATCACAGTTAATGGGTCCTGGCGTCACTAATGGTCAGTTTTATTGTTTTAATAACCAAACGGACAGATTACAACAGAGCACCAATGTCATTATAGTAGCAGTACATTTCTCAATGTCTCAGTACACCTCACATCAATGGTTGTTATTTGGCTCCTGTCTATCAGTAGTTAAGCTTTTTGAAAAATGGATAGTAATATGGTCAACACCCTACCGCAATATATCGTCAGCATTCATACATCATCAGATCCAGCTAATGAAGCATGGGGACAGCAAGGCTTTCCAGGGTTCCTTCTTGTTGAGTGTTGAGGCTCAGAAGACCAAAGCCTTTGTTAAGTGTGTACAACACCTGTGTTAAAAGCATGCAAACACCTCTGACCTCCTGCTCTCTCTACCTCCACCTCTTTCCCCACTCCTCTCTCTACCTCCACCTCCTTCCCCCCTGCTCTCTCTACCTCCACCTCCTTCCCCCCTCCTCTCTCTACCTCCACCTCCTCCCCTCCTGCTCTCTCTACCTCCACCTCTTTCCCCTCTCTACCTCCACCGCCTCCCCTCCTGCTCTCTCTACCTCCACCTCTTTCCCCTCTCTACCTCCACCTCTTTCCCCTCTCTACCTCCACCTCCTCCCCTCCTGCTCTCTCTACCTCTACCTCTTTCCCCTCTCTACCTCCACCGCCTCCCCTCCTGCTCTCTCTACCTCCACCTCCAGCCTGCCATTGTAACCTGCATGCCCGGCGCTGTCGCTTCAACATGGAGTTGTACAAGCTGTCTGGGCGGAGGAGTGGAGGAGTCTGTCTCAACTGCCGTCACAACACTGCCGGACGCCACTGCCACTACTGCAAGGAAGGCTTCTTCAGGGACATGTCAAAGGTCATCTCCCACAGGAGGGCCTGCAAAGGTACTTGGACTGCTGTGTGGATCAGAAAAGGCTCAGAGATGCCAACCTTGGACTTGATGCATGTTGCCAGCCAATGGTTTAATGGTTCTGTATGATATTTAGACATTTTACAAATTACCAGATGAAAATAAGTCCCTCAATAGCGATTTGTGTTATTTTCATAACGTTTCTGCTAAGAATTTTCCATTATTTCATCACAGTTTATTACGGGAGAAAGAGGAAAGAAGTTTGGAGAAGACAAAAGCTCCCATCTGTGCCAGGGTTACTGATCCTTTGTACCTCTAGTATTTGGAGTCTTTTGAATTCCCTGACAACATTCCCTGACAACACAAGTAAAACAAACAGGAGTAGGGTGTGAGAAGATCTGCTGTACAGTTGAGTGGAAACAGATATAGCTAATCTTCCCCCATCTCCTTGCACACACATTCACAGGTGCAAGCACATCAATCAGGCGCGAGTCCTGGCTGTCCAGGATTACTGTTGGAGCAGACGAATGCGTCAATACTGCTTTCTTCCTGCTCCACAGGGAGAGGAGACAGGCTCCAATGCATTAAGCAAACAAGAGTCTGTGTCACAAACACGCACACAAACAGACACACACACACACCAGCATAACCAGATGCTGAGGAAGTTTGAAGCGAATTCATAAAAAGTAAAAAAAAGATTTTCTTTTTAAAAATGCCTTGACTTGTTTTGTTCCAAAGTGATAAGTTATATCTCCCGCAGTTTACCACCATTTCTTGGGCAATGCCTATGCTATCAATGCCTATGCTATCAATGCCTATGCTATCAATGCCTATGCTATCAATGCCTATGCTATCAATGGCTATGCTATCAATGCCTATGCTATCAATGCCTATGCTATCAATGCCTATGCTATCTTTGAGGGGATGTCTAGCCCAAGTGCGTAGGAGGATCCCAGCCGTGGTCGTTCATTTTGTCACATTCATTTGACTGACTTGGAGACCTATAAAGAATCGTCCTGCATGTCGTTGCCTCGTAAGAGTGGAGGAGGGAGAGGATTTCCTGTGAAAACAGATTGGCCACAAGCAGAAGTGAGTCGTGCCATGGAATTCTCTGCACGAGTGGGCACAAACAATCTCTTTGAAACAAGCCAAGCGTTAATTTCACCTCAGCATCCGATCCGTCCACATTTAGGCACACGTGCGTCAGGCATTGTGAGCATTCATTTTCCGACTAAGCCTGGGGCGGAGTCCTAAACAGGCGGGGGCGGAGTCCTAAACGGGCGGGGGCGGAGTCCTATACAGGCGGCGGGGTCAGCCGTGCTCGTACTCACGAAGGCTTCAAGCCAGGAAGACACAATAGAAATCTGCTTTACGTCTGGAGCGGTGCTGATTGGTCATCGCTGTTGACCAATCACACTAGAAAACATGGCCTGCTTGAGGCCGGCACAATCCACCAGTCCAATGGCGGCACACGCTATAGATATACTTTAGCTACCTAGTGAGTTTACAGAGCCGCATTTCGGATCCAGCATTGGGCTTTGTGCTTTCCGTTGCATGTCGTCACTGTTCATCATGCTTATGATGTTACATGGCAACTTTCCCCGCATGGGTTAGGTTTATTTTGTGGCCGTTGTCTCCGGCAGTTGTGGTGTGTACGACACTATTCTAATGTCCGCGCGTGAAGAATATGGGTTCATTCGTGCCCTCCTCCAGTGCCCTTGGGCCTGCTACACCACTGGCCAATTAGTCAGTGGAACGGTTACAGATTACATTTCCTACGGCAGACCAGGAGGGACCTCCACGCGTAACTCATTACGACCATTCCAAGTCTCTCGAAAAATAAAACGTCAGAACAGTCAGCCATCGTTTATTTGAAGCAGCTGCTAACCCTCTCTTCTCTGTGTCGGGGCTGTTTCCCCGTGGAGGTTTCAAGGGGTTACACCTCATTGGAGTACAAGGTGGACATCGGTCATGTTGTGCTGTTTTTCTGAACTTGTTGGACTGATCTGCTGCACGTCTCAGAAGTGACTAATGGTTGGGAGTATCATCACTGCATTGCAAGCTGCCAGCCTAAACATTTCGATTTTTAGGGGCTATATTTGGGAGGCAGTTGGGGCAGAATATGAAGCTGTGCGCAAGTTAGTGTTACAGAGGTTCTCTCCTTCCCTAATGAGCTCACCACATAGTTACTTGTCCGAGGCTTTCTTGAGAGCGGTATCAGTAACCTGAAGGCTTCCAGCGCTGCCTCACCGTTGAATGTGGTCCTGGGATCAAACCCAAACAGCTTGATTGCTTCACTCTCCTCAGGTGACAAACTCAGCGCTTAGTGACATAAGTTAGGGTCTATGGTATTTATTGTACCACTCAGTCAAACATCTCTCTCTCGGCTGTTTTTGGACAGGAAACACAATGCCGTGCCAACGAAGGCAGGAGGAAGTCTGCTTAAATTCTCTTACCCGAAACCCCCAAAATGTAGAATCCCTACTCTCATAAAGGTGGAGTTGAAGAAATAGCCCCCTCGGAAGCACGGGTCTCCTGTGGCATGGTGGAATGCCTCATGCTTTATTTCCTGGATTAACGACTTCATCCCTCATCAAGCACAGTGTAAACACGGCTCTCAGGGTTTGTTTTATTCCCTGTCCTCTCGTCCACTCTGCCATATAAGCCTTTCACCAGGCCCAGGGACCCCACAGAGGTGGAACGGCCACACAGGGCCACACTCCGCCTTCTCAGTCCCTCCTTACCTCCACACTTCAGGCACGTCCTCTCACATATGGAAATTAATTAATGTCTGTTTCTAGTGTAGCGCTCGTTAGCAAACATTCACATTAATAAGAGTTATCTGAAGACCATTTACATTCATACAGTGTTATGGAATTCACATTCACAACGGGGATGTATTGGGCTTACAGATTTAGGCACATAACTTTGACCTCACCGAAATGTGACATAAAGGTGAAAAAGAGGTTAATAGAACTAAATGCCATGTCACAGAAACGTATGGGGGAAAGATGTCGTGACGTATAGATAGTGAATCTCCTCAAGGCCGCCCAGTAAAACTAGCTTACATATAGAATATTATTTAAATGTTTATTTGACATTGTGTTGAAGTGATAATTGGAGTATGATGCTTGTATTGTTGTCAACTGTAATATATAAAGACTTATAAAAACAGACCATATTCGATTCCTATGCCATAAAAACCAGACAGTATGGATACAATATGCAATATGATGGTGCAATATGACTTAAAAACACACACATTAGCTAGCTGTTTGTGTCAGAAGTGGTTGAGTTAGCTAACAAAATTTTCCAGTTAGTTCTGTCAGTAATTAGCTTCCTTGACGAATGTTTATGCATGCATAAAGACATGATATGTCGCATGACATGTCAAATGCCATGTCATAAGAACAGCAAATACATTCACACTGCAGCAGTCATTGGGTTGTTTATTTTCCAAAACCCATGTTTGGAAGGCTTATTTTGCTTATTACAACTTTTCATTATCAAATGTGTTATGGCCTTTGCCGTCCCCACAAGTAAGTGTTTTCATTTTATTGAACAATTCTATTGTGAATTGGCCCTTAGCACATTGCACTGCGCTTCTCTATTCTGAATGCGGCACTGGTTGCAAAATGTTTTAAAAGTTCTTACAAAAAAACCGTTATATGGTATATTATCATTATTGTTTGTTTGGTTTAACCAAAAAGTTTAGTATTACATTTAAGGGAATTCTTTATGTTTTTTTCATTAGCAGTATATTCCTTGCTGGGAAATGCTGTTTTCTGGAGTTAAGGATCCCAATTTTAATCTCTAAAGATCTGATAAAGATCTTTTGTACTTGTCTCAAAACTGCAATTCCTGAAAACTGATTTGGTGAACTTCATCAGAATTGTCTTAAATCCTAAAGGATCAAAATCTTTAAATTAAACCAAACCCATTTTTTTTAAACAAGTAAAATCCCTGAAATTTTATTACGTTTTTCTTTGAAATGTTGTCATATAAACCTACCCTCAAATTATTAACAACTGTTTTGCGTAGACATGGAGTTTGCCCTTGGGGATTAGAGTTACATCCATTGTCCCACCCAGCAGTAGAAAGTCATTCCTAAATGCTTTAGAAGATAATGCCCATGACACAAACAGAAAGCAAGAGCAAGGCTAAATTTTCCCTACATCTAACATACCGTAGTGTTTTCGATGCATACTCTTATAACTCTGGGTTATAACCCGTATTGCATAGCCCGTATCGTATAACCCTGGGTTATAACCCGTATCGTATAACCCTGGGTTATAACCTGTATTGCATAGCCCGTATCGTATAACCCTGGGTTATAGCCCGTATCGTATAACCCTGGGTTATAGCCCGTATCGTATAACCCTGGGTTATAGCCCATATGGTATAACCCTGGGCTGTAGCCCGTATGGTATAACCCTGGGCTATAACCCGTATGGTATAACCCTGGGCTATAGCTGTATGGTATAACCCTGGGCTATAGCCTGTATGGTATAACCCTGGGCTATAACCCGTATGGTATAACCCTGGGCTATAGCCCGTATGGTATAACCCTGGGCTATAGCCGTATGTTATAACCCTGGGTTATAACCCGTATGGTATACCCTGGGTTATAGCCTGTATGGTATACCCTGGGTTATAGCCCGTATGGTATAACCCTGGGTTATAGCTCGTATGGTATAACCCTGGGTTATAGCCCGTATGGTATAACCCTGGGCTATAGCCGTATGGTATAACCCTGGGCTATAGCCGTATGGTATAACCCTGGGCTATAGCCGTATGGTATAACCCTGGGCTATAGCCGTATGGAATAACCCTGGGCTATAGCCGTATGGTATAACCCTGGGCTATAGCCGTATGGTATAACCCTGGGTATTGTATTCCTACTGTGTGAGGTAGGCAGGAACCACAACAACATTCTGGCACGGAAAGATGGGACTTGATTAGAAACATGAGTTTCCTTCATGAGTGTTTTAGTTTACATTTTGAACTGAAGGACTGTAGGAGTTTAGTATACCTCAGGTTTTAGAATGTTAAAGAACCTCCGGTCAGGTTGTTAAAAGGCATAATATGACAAACTAAATTAGGCGGTCATACTTGACAAACGAACTTTCACTCATGTCACTTATGTCTTTTTTATTCAACAAGTGACCTCTAAAATTCATAAAGGCCATTGAATCTTAGCCAAATAACACCCATCCCCTGCTCCTTTTGGACCATTTCGAGGAATGACTTTTCTGCTACCTAAAACCCATCCAACTCCAACATGGAGCACTGGGCTTCAACCTCAAACACAGGCTATATGGTGAAGATTTGGCAGAGCATACACAGAAAACACATTTCTCACATTTGATGTGCATTTTTCCCCGACTAACAGCTTAAAGAGACAACTTTGAAGTGTGTTCCACTCTTTGATTAATTGGGAACATTATTAAGGATTTACTGGCAATGCCAAACCTCTTTGCCAAAAACGCTTTGCACTGGATACTCAATCTAAGAAGAGAAAAGGCTCTGCTCTGCCCACTGACTGTGGACCACAACGCTGCACAAAGGAAACACAACACCAGGGACACACAGCTCCAACGCACACGGACACATACACACACCTGATGGCACGAATACGTTCAGGTGGCAAAGCAGCTAAATCAGGCTCCACCAGGTTTTGAGTCTTTACTTTGTCGCTGAGAAGCTCAATGTCCAATGTCCAAACTGATCAGCTGTGCCTGGTGAGGTCATCATTAGCAGGGATTCTGATTGGGCTCTAGTGACTTCCTCAGTCTGACTCACTTCTGCAAACATACCTGAGGTTGTTAGGTGAGTGAGCATGGGCCGCACTTGACCACTTGGCTGTAGAAACAGCAGGATGGCTTAGCGCTGATGCATAGGATGAAGGCTTGTCACCATCTTCAACTCTCCAGAATCTGTTGGGGGTTGTTGCGATGAGACTGGGGATGTAGTACAAAAAGAGGTTTTAAAAGGACGAAAAGTTGGAGAATCAGTATTTTCTTTAAGGTTTACCGCTAGTGTAGGTGCCAACAACCTCGATCTATTACTCTTTTGGATTGAAATCTGATGTATTGTCTGTTTCCTTCTGGTTCTCCCTTACAGCATGTGACTGTCATCCAGTTGGCGCAGCTGGCAAGACCTGCAACCAAACCACCGGGCAGTGCCCATGCAAGGATGGCGTGACTGGCATCACTTGCAACCGCTGTGCCAAGGGCTACCAGCAGAGCCGCTCTCCCATCGCCCCTTGCATAAGTATGTCTCAACACTGACAAGCATTTCCTCAGACAAATTACATAAGACAATTATTGAAGAGTAATTAATGTAATTAACAGACATTTACATGATGGAAAACATTTATAAAGTAAACTTGAGAGGTCTTTCTACGGTACATCCAAACCACTCATTCTACTAACCACTTTCATCATGGGTTGTTATTTAAGATGGGCTACATTTTTTATTTGTGCACATCATTTTGTACAGAAACAGCACTCTGAAAACAATTCAATGATGGCCATTTTTTCAGTTGGCCGGAGCCATATTTCTGTTGAATTTTATTACATTTGGTTCTCCTCTTACATTTGGTTGCATAGATCACAGTTTCACCATGCCTAAAAAAACAACCCATGATGGCTAAGTTATTATATTAGCGTAGTGAGTATCGTCAAAGGTTCAGTCCAGAACATTGATGCCTGTAACTGTGCATTTATTGGCAGTATCAGCAGAACACAGATTTCAGCCTCTTGGGGATAAACGCCACTGCCACACATAAACTTGGCAGATGGGTGTTTAGAACTGCTAACATCGATGGCATCACGAAATAACATTGATGGCCTGGACATAGTCATCTACAAGTATCCACCATTTTACACTTTTCAGTTGGGGAAATTGTGCCAAGTTGTGCTTGGAAATTTAACAAAGACAGTACCATAGGAATGTGTGTGATATTTGCCAGTACCCACACGCCACATCAATAAATTACACCTGTGAACTCACTGGAATAAGTTATATTGTACATCTTGTTGGGAAAATAACACCTGGAAATGGGGTTCTGGAAGATTGAGCGAACAATATTATTTTGGGTAAATATTTCCTACATAGTATGTTTTAGGTTCAATAACCTTATAAATAGTTGTTCTGATATTAAAGGCACAGCCATACAATACAGCAGGCCATGAATATAACAAGGGAAACAAATCTGGGAATCTGGCTATTCCTGTGAATTTCAAGCACAATAGGTTTCCAAATAAGTCAATATCATGACAAGCTAAAATGCACCCCCATCTGACTATTTCTTCTTCTCTGAAGTCTTTTGGATTCCTAAGAAAGATGAACAGGAAGGGAACTGCAGAAATGAGACGTTCTCACAACTTTGCTCTTTCTTTCACGTATGAAACTGTCAAACTGAGAAGTCATGTGCACGATTATTTTCCCTGTTCTTCGTTCCAGAAATTCCCGTAGCATCTCCCACTGCAACATATATCAGCTCGGAGGAGGCCTCAGGTGAGTTGTCACACCACTGAGCCATGTAGACTTCACTGGCTATGGCTTACTTACCAAAGTGATGTGAAAACCATATTTTTGCTCACATCCTTCACTAGTCTGTATTCCCAATGAGTGTTTATCTTGTATCCACTTAATCTAAGTACATTAGATTTATTTCCACCAGTTTTTTATTATTAATTTATTTCACACTTAAGTTGCCGTGCAGGTAAAACAAATAAAATACATTGCAACCAACAGCCATTTTGTAGTGCTGTGCTAGGCATTTCCAATGGATTTCTTGCACCTCCTTAAAGCGAGTTTGATTGCAATAACAAATACTTAAGGATATATCAAGAGATGTTGTGTTCTCAACTTATTAGATCTAGATATGTAATCAAATTTACTTTATGTACTGCTTGAGTTTATATTATAGTCCTTATTACAGACTAAGTTTGATCCAGGGAATCCACTTTTATTTAAGATTTCTTTATTTAATTTTCTTATTTATTACAGCACTGTTATGGTCTATTCTACACATTGTTTAAAGTTCAACATTTTATTTCTGAATTCCATCCATATATAATGTATTAATATGTTCCTAATCCATTGAATATTTTCCTGAATTGTGGATTATTCATTTGATATTTAAAACTAAATATTAAATTTAAAGTTGCATACAATGTATATATATATTTATTTATTTTAGTGCTATGAATTGAAAAAGGGAAGATATCTTATGCTGTGTGGATAGCAGAGGTTTTTCATCACTGGTAGAACAACATCAACAGTGAAACTTTATATATTGTTACAAGAATACAAGGCCCTCATATTGTACTTCATTGAAGAAACATTGTGAATTGGAAAGAAATTCACCAGGGCTAGTCATTTCTTATTATTTGGAAGTTCTTATTTAACCAAATAAACCAAATCAACATGTTTATTTTTAAATTGTCTGCAACACATGTTGTTGCATTCCATATCACTTTCATTTCCAACTTTGTAATTTGATGTGTAGCCTTGATGAAGGCATAACATGTCTCAATAACTAAATCATTGTAATTGACATCCTCTTTCATATGCCTGTATTTATTTTATATGCATATATTTTGCTACAGGATATTCATTTGGTTGGGAATAGTTAGTGCAAACAATTGGGATGTTTTTCCATTCTATTTCCACTGTCTAATATCCAGCCAGCTTGAAACTGTTACAGATCAGCTGGTCTTCATGTTTGATTCCACTATTTTCTTTTTGTTTAAAAAAAGTTAGCTACCACATCTTGGTTGCAATCCCACCATTGTCTAGGTCACGTTTTATCGTTACCATCGGACTAACAGGGTTTGGCACCACTGATTTAACTTTCACATGCAGTAGTGACCAAATGCAATGGGCTATGGAATCTTGTCAGGAACCCACACAGACACCACCCTCCAAATTAAGAGCGGTGTGGTCCCCAGGGACCTTGGAGAATGGCGGTAGCCCTGCTCAAGAGGCCACACTATGGAAAGGTTTGTCCTCCAAGTGGGGGGTTTGGGCCTTAATGAGGGTGTGGGTGTGATGGCCAGCGCTGGGATTGTGCTGCTGGGCGAATGTGCAACGGCAGCTATCAAAGGAAGATACGACGAAGGGGCCTCCAGGGGCCAGGGAGTGACAAAGAGGCACCAGCCCTCGTCACTTAATTTACATGGAAATCAGGTGTGGTTGATATGGACTCGTCAAATTCATTTAGTTTAGAATTTCCCTTCTCCTTTTTCCATTTCTTCTCCTACCCGAAAAGCTGCTAGGCGTTTCACTAGAAATGTTTCCTCTACATACATGCACTCAATCCCCTTCCCCCGACTTCCCCCCAATCTGCCTTTTTGGGGCAGGGCGTTTTTTTCTCATTCCACTGTTACCCGGGCAACCTCATTCACACTGTGTATAAAAGGAAAGAAAGGGGAGGGCTGGACAGAGGGCTGGAAGAAATAATGAAGTTTGTCCATATTCAGGCAAGCTGAAAGGTCCCCTCTCTCCCCAACTGCCCCCCCCCCCCCTTCCCTGGCCAGCCAACCCCTCGTTCCCACCCCCCTCCCCAAAAAAGAGCATGGGGCTTATTACACTGGGAAGGGGAGCAACACCAAGAGATGTTCTGCTTCCAATTTGTGTCAGTCTGTAGAAAAGTGGAGGAAACAAACCGTTTACATTTTCAGTTTGGTCTCTGGTCTCAGCACCATCTCTGCAATTACAAAAGATGCCTGGCACCCTGACATAGCGGTCGGTGGACATTGATAAAGCAACTTGACATGTTTCCTAGCACAGGTCAACAAAGACTGGTGTCAAAAAGACAGCAGCAGACACTGAGGCAATTCATCATAATTCAACATGCCCTTGTTATTATTTGTTATTACTTTCTGTTCTATATATACATGTCACTGACAATTTACAAAGAATTATCAATATTTTAAGTTATATTTCTCACATATTATGCTTTTTTAAATAAAGTGGGGGAGGAATACAGGATAGAGGTTTTGAATTTCTTGCAATACATGGAGCAGCAGCACACAGGAAGGAATGGGCTGAGACCATAATGAATAACATTTTATTTGATGCAATTTTTTTCTGTCCACTGGTTCACAGCAGGCTCCCCCGAGAGGCTATAGAGAGGGTAGTCCTGGCGAACATGAGGGTATTCTTTTTCTCACCTCAAGTGGTTTAGATACTGTTCGACCCCTGCTAATTTTTGCTAGGCTTCTAGCTAATTTCCCTCAGTGACTGCCTTTTGTGCAAAAGTGACCTTCCCAACCCTCAGTTCTGGCACAATGGATGCCAGGACTGACAGGCTAGTGGTTTGGTGTGTAGAGGCTGGAGGACGAGCTGACTGGAGAATCTGCGTAAGCCTGCATCAGCTCCGCAGGGACACCATAACAGCATGGGGACTGTTAAAAGACCTTGGGGACAAAAAGCTTGATAAAGAGGACAATAATTACATTTGGCAAGAGATTGATCATGTTTGTTACTCACAGTTAATGCAGTGCCAAGCAGTGTTTGCCAATCAGTGGTATTAGGGCCCCTGATGGGACAAAGTATTTAAAATGTAGGGAACCACTACTGTTGAGGATACACTATACACTATTGTTGGGGTAAGAAAACAAATTCGTTTTAGTCCATGCAAATAACATTTCAATAACAAATTGATTAATAATATAGTGTAGACATACAGTGGGTCAAAAAAGTATTTAGTCAGCCCCCAATTGTGCAAGTTCTCCCACTGAAAACGATGAGAGAGGCTTGTAATTTTCATCACATGTACACTTCAACTATGACAAACAAAATGAGGGGAAAAAATCCTGATAATCACATTGTATGATTTTTAATGAATTTAATTGCAAATTATGGGGGAAAATAAGTATTTGGTCAATAACAAATGTTTATCTCAATACTTTGTTGTATACCCTTTGTTGGCAATGACAGAGGTCAAACGTTTTCTGTAAGTCTTCACAAGGTTGTCACACAGGTTCGTTGTCACACTCCTTCGTTGCCCGAGCGGTGTATTTAGGATCATTGTCATGCTGAAAGACCCAGCCACGTTTCATATTCAATGCCCAAGCAGATGGAAGGAGGTTTTCACTCAAAATCTCAGGATACATGGCCCCATTCATTCTGTCCTTTACACAGATCAGTCATCCTGGTCCTTTTGCAGAAAAACAGCCCCAAAGCATGATGTTTCCACCCCCATGCTTCACAGTAGATATGGTGTTCTTTGGATGCAACTCAGCATTCTTTGTCCTCCAAACACGACGAGTTGAGTTTTTACCAAAACTTTCTATTTTGGTTTCATCAAACCATATGACATTCTCCCAATCTTCTTCTGGATCATCCAAATGCTCTCTAGCGAACTTCAGATGGGCCTGGACATGTACTGGCTTCAGCAGGGGGACACGTCTGGCGCTGCAGGATTTGAGTCCCTGGCGGCGTAGTGTGTTACTGATGGTAGGCTTTGTTACTTTGGTCCCAGCTCTCTGCAGGTCTTTCACTAGGTCCCCCCATGTGGTTCTGGGATTTTTGCTCACCGTTCTTGTGATCATTTTGACCCCACGGGGTGAGATCTTGCGTGGAGCCCCAGATCGAGGGAGATTATCAGTGTTCTTGTATGTCTTCTATTTCCTAATAATTGCTCCCACAGTTGATTTCTTCACACCCAGCTGCTTACCTATTGCAGATTCACTCTACCCAGCCTGGTGCAGGTCTACAATTTTGTTTCTGATGTCCTTTGACAGCTCTTTGGTCTTGGCCATAGTGGAGTTTGGAGTGTGACTGTTTGAGGTTGTGGACAGGTGTCTTTTATACTGATAACAAGTTCAAACAGGTGCCATTATTACAGGTAACGAGTGGACAGAGGACAGAGGAGCCTCTTAAAGGAGAATTTACAGGTCTGTGAGAGCCAGATATCTTGCTTGTTTGTAGGTGCCCAAATACTTATTTTCCACCATAATTTGCAAATAAATTCATTCAAAAATCCTACAATGTGATTTTCTGATTTTTTTGTCAAGTTTCTGGTCTGTCATAGTTGAAGTGTACCTGTGATGAAAATTACAGGCCTCTCTCATCTTTTTCAGTGGGAGAACTTGCACAATTGGTGGCTGACTAAATACTTTTTTGCCCCACTGTAGCTGGAAACCATATATAGTATGGAATATGTACATAGGCATACAGAGGGCCATTACCAGCAAATCTTAGTCCAGTGTTTCAATATATTATTTTGTGCATTGAATGTACATAGAACTTCATAGAATTCATCAGATCATTGAATTGTTCACGTGATCCATGGTTGAGAAATGGCCAGGGGGGAAAACCTGTTTGTGAGCCTGGAAGTGCGTGCCTGATGCTCTGGTAATGTCTACCAGACGGCAGCTGTGTGAACAGAACATAACCTAGGAGGCTGTAGTTTTTTATTTTGTGCTTTTTCTAAGGCATCATGTGTGGTAGATGCCTCTTATAAAAGGGAGATGGCAGCCTAGGATGTGCTCCACTGACTTCACCTCCCACAACAGGGCCTTACGATCAGCAGTGGAGCAGCTGCCATACCAGTCATTGATGCAGCCTGAGAGGATGCTCTCAATGGTGCATCTGTAGAAGTTGGTGATAGTTCTTGCAGACATGTCAAACATTTTGAGTCTCCTCAGGAAGTATAGGTGTTTCTGGGCCGTTGTTACCGCACAGTCGGAGAATATCTCCACTCCAGCGATGTGTATGGGGGAGTGATCAACCCTTATCTCAGAATAGCCAATAAAAAGATATGATTAAGATGTGCAAAAGAACACAGACACTGTACAGAGGAAGAGGGGTTCGGGTCACAAAGAAGAACATTCATCAAAAGCAGGCCAAATTATGAGATGCTTTGGTGGTGGTGAAGTGGACAATTTGTACATGGTAAAGGGGATCTTGAAGAAGGAAGGCAATCACTTCATTTGGCAATGCCATGCCATACCCTGTGGACAGTGCTTGATTGGAGACAATTTCCTTCTCCAGCAGGGCAATGACTCAACACAGCTCCAAAGTATGCAACAACTATTCAAGAAAGAGCCAGTCAGCTAGTATTCTGTCTACAGATGTAGCCAAAGGTTTTGAGAATGACACAAGTATTGGTTAACACAAAGTTTTCTGCTGCAGTGTTTTTAGATATTTTCTCAGATGTTACTATGGTATACTGAAGTATAATTACAAGCATTTCATGTCAGGGGAACTCCAGGAGGTAGAACACAAACGCAGAGGTGTACCGAAAAACATAACCTTTATTGCTGCTCAAAAAACAAACAAAAGGGCTACTTAAGGAAAACTCCAGATGCTCCAAAAACACTTTGACAGACACAAACAACGGTAGCAACCGACAGCAGCACATGACAATGATCCAACAAACGCTGAAAACAGAAGGAAACTGAAATAGGTTCCCCAATCAGAGACAACTGCGTACAGCTGTCTCTGATTGAGGAGAATGAACTGGAATCAGAGTCAGGTCCTGGCTGTGAGCTTCAGGCACATAGAGAAGGCTAGAGGCCAAACTAGAGGACCTAACATTTCATTAGTGTTAAATGCTATTATTGACAATTACACTAAGTACAAAGGGTCAATATTTGCAGTGTTGCCCCTTCTTCTTCAAGACCTCTGCAATTTGTCCTGGCATGCTGTCAATTAACTTCTGGGCCACATCCTGACTGATGGCAGCCCATTCTTGCATAATCAATGCTTGGGGTTTTTCAGAATTGGTGGGTTTTTGTTTGTCCACCTGCCTCTTGAGGATTGACCACAAGTTCTCAATGGAATAAAGGTTTGTGTATTTTCCTGGCCACGTACCCAAAATGTTGATGTTTTGTTCCCGAGCCACTTAGTTATAACTTTTGTCTTATGGAAAGTTGGTCCATCATGCTGGAAAAGGCATTATTCATCACCAAACTGCTCTCAAAGGACATTTTGGTATCATTCTTTATTCATTGCTGTGTTCTTAGGCAAAATTGTTAGTGAGCCCTCTCCCTTGGCTGAGAAGCAACCCCACACATGAATGGTCTCTGGATGCTTTACTGTTGGCATGACACAGGACTGATGTTAGTGCTCACCTTTTCTTATTCAGACAAGCGTTTTTTCGGATGCCCCAAACAATTGGGAAGGGGTTTCATCAGAGAAAATGACTTTACCCTAGTCCTCAGCAGTCCAATATCTGTAACTTTTGCAGCATATTAATTTACTGGAGAGAAGTGGCTTATTTGCTGCCCTTCTTGGCACCAGGCCTTCTTTCAAAAGTCTTTGCCTCACTGTGCGTGCAGATGCAGATGCAATCACACCTGCCTGCTGCCATTCCTGAGCAAGCTCTGCACTGGTGGTGCCTCGATCCCGCAGCTGAATCAACTTTAGGAGACGGTCCAGGCGCTTGCTGGACTTTCTTGGGCACCCTGAGGCCTTCTTCACAACAACTGAACCTCTCTTCTTGAAGTTCTTGTTTATCCAATAAATTGTAGATTTAGATGCAGCAATATACTTGCCTGTATAGCCCTTTTTGTGCAAATCAATGATGACAGCACATGCTTCCTTGAAGGTAACCATGTTTTGCAGAGGAAGAACAATGATTTCAAGCCCCACACCCCTTTTAAAGCTTCCAGTCTGTTATTCCTACTCAATCAGCATGACAGAGTGATCTCCAGCCTTGTCCGCGTCAACACTCTCATCTGTGTAAGAGGATCACTGACATGATGTAAGCTGGTCCTTTTGCGGCAGGGCTGAAATGCAGTGGAAAAGTTTTCTTTGTGATTAAATGCATTGTCATGGTGAAGAGGGACTTATAAATAATTTTCTTTCTCTTCACGACATTCTGCATTTAATGCAAATTGCCATCATAAAAACGGAGACAGCAGACTTTGTGAAAATGAATGTGACATTCTCAAAACCTTTGGCCATAGCTGTATAATGGGGTGGCCCGCATATTAATTCAATAAAATAAATCATTATTTCTAAATGACTGTATTTCCTTAGCATTTTGCTATCTTTCCTATTTAAATTAATTTCATTTATGTTTTTATTGAAAACAAGGGCATTGTGACCCCAATGGGAAAAAAGAGTCATTAAAATTGTGTGAGGTCAGCGGTGTGAGGTTGGCTGTGTGAGGTTGTGTGTGTGAGGTCGGCTGTGTGAGTTTGGGTGTGGGAGGTTGGGTGTAAGCTAATCCACCACCTCTTCCCCACTTTTCCACAGATTGTGATTCTCACTGCAAGGCATCCAAGGGCAAGCTCAAGATCAACATGAAAAAGTACTGCAAAAAAGACTACGGTGAGTCACCTGGGCAGAAATGTATGACCAGGCGTCGGCCCATCGAGGGTCAGGCGTCTTTATTAACCCCATCAGGAGGTTGCCCAGCCCCCCGGTGTGTTTCTTAAAGCAACCACAGTGTTCACTTATTAACACTCCAAAGATTTGAGCAATTTCATCAAGGAGAGAAGGTCTCACATCTGATTCCAGGGGGACCCTGCTAGCAGCCTTGGGCTTTCAGAGAAATAGTAAATGATCAAATGATACAATTCCAAGACATTCAATATATCCTGAAGGTTAAGCTCAAGACAGATTTAGTCTGAATTTGGGCTAACTTCATGTAAACCACATCATAAAATAAGATTTCTTTGAGCAAAGTCAGATTCAGAACTCGTCAATTCTAGTCAATTTACTGATGTTAGTTAACACTGACTCCAGAGGTGGCCAGATAAGAGTTTTGGATTTTCTCAACACCAAAGAAAAATCCTCTACACCTTGAACTCATATTGTTTCATCCATTTAGCTGAAGCTGTCTACACAGAGAGAGGATGTGGCACATTCCAGGCCCCCCAGCTGGTGTGGAGAGTCAGGCTTTAGCTGGAACGCTTTTTCCATTGGCTTCGTTACACGCCCCTTGAAGGATGGATGTGTGTGATTGTCCACCTGCTTGTCTGTGTGGGCGTGCGTCTTTGGGAAGTTATGCAGCGCAAGGCCTTGGCTGGGAGCTTCAGGGGGTCCTGCTGTGTCTTCTCACAGTCCCTCTCAATTACAGCTAACAGTCATTTCCTTTTCCAACAACCTTGAAGCACTGAGGATCTGCTCTGCCTCTTGTGAATTTCGGTATGGTATATTCACAGTGGAAGGCTGGCATACAATTCAAGTGTGAGGCTGTGAGCTGGCCCCTGGAGTATTTTCAGCAAGCAACTCATTAGTTTATTTAGGTAAATCACCCAAAGAATTAACTGCCATCAATAACGCCAGAGGAGCTAGTCTGAACTTCCCTTGGCCATTACCGTGCTGTAGACACAGCATTGAGTATACATGGTCTAACCCAACAATTCCAAGCCAAATACGGGTATTTATTTGTACCCTTGTTTCAGTGTGTATGGAATCAACACCAGAAACAATCAGCAATACTTTTTTTTCAGAAAAGAAAGTTCTGGAAGGATGGATAGCGATGCAGGACAGTTGCACGGGGGAATTCGATAATGTCTTATGCTGGCCTGTCTGAAAAACAATCTTTCAGCGCGCTGTCCAACTGTGTTGCCTGCCGGTCCCCGCATTAACTGTGTTGCCTTCCGGTCCCCGCATTAACTGTGTTGCCTTCCGGTCCCCGCATTAACTGTGTTGCCTTCCGGTCCCCACATTAACTGTGTTGCCTTCCGGTCCCCGCATGCACTGTGATCCTCCCCCAGTGGAGCGCTTTTCCCATCCACACATCATGGTGGTAGTGTGGTACAGATCCCCTCACAGCAGATCCATGTCACCTGACCACTGTGCCCATCTCCCCAGCCCCGGCAGCAGCGCAAACCCTGAGGCACGTCCAGCTCTCACGTCACTCTTCAATCAGAGTAATACGTGAGAGACTATTTGACGAAAGTCCTTTCTTTTTCTCATTGTGAGACACTTGTCACAGCCATATTAATAATTTATCTAATCTTGCTTGTTTACCACGAGAAGTCGGGAAACATCTATAAATTACAATGAAGTTTGTGAAAAGCATGAGGTCCCTATTAGTTTATCCAGAGTTCATCAAAACAGCTGAGAGCAGATGATTCTACATGTGCTCTACGGAGACACCAATCCTCATTTTGTTCCCGTTGCCTCAATCTAATTCATTTCTCAGGGCTGTGCTGGGCCTATTGTGGCATTCACTGTGTCTCTGTTCTTAGGGGCCACAACCCCTATATGTGAGTGGCGCTGCAGGCCCCCCGGGGTCGCGGGAAGGGGCCCCCTGTTTAAACACAGTGGTGCACTCTGCCGTCTCCATGCATTCCACAGGGGGTAAACAGGTGGTAAATTAGTCCGAAGCTGATGGATTGCCAGCCCAAGAGAAAGAAATATGTCGTGTTTATTCATTTTTGTTTCCCATCTCAGCTGTAGCTACGGAGACTGCAGCCACTAAGGGTTATATTCTGACACTTCTCCACTGGGGAAGACAATTCATCAAAGAGCCTTGTGTTTGCAGACGTTCGCGGTCTGGCGGTGAAAGGAAGGGCCCCGTAGGCCTCGTCCCTCAGTGGCCCTGTGGGCTTACCCCGGGCCATTGGGGCCCGGATCATTCATTCAACTGATAACCAGATGGGACAGAGGCCTCAGTGTTACAATTAAACACGCTCTAATTTGATTAGAGCGCCCGTGTAGGCGGCGTGCGTGTCATGCCCCGGTGCCCTGCCCAGTGAGGGGACCCAGCGGGAGGCTTGGCATTGTGCTATTAGAACCCCTCCACACCTACCGCCTCCCCTCTGTGTCGGCATGGTGGCCTCAGTAGTTCTGATAGGCCCTATTGTGTGCTCACAGATTTTTTTCTTTCTAGTTTTCAGTTTCTATTCCTGGATCGCAACTCATGGACTCAATTTAACACCAGCCCCATGGTAATTCTGGACTGACTTGGGTCAGGGGCTGGACTGAAAAAGATTTTAGGTCTGAGCTGCTTGGTATTTCAGAAACATAATTGCCTTACTCAGTAATTACATTTACAGTTTAGCGCTACTGTCAACCGTTTGAAGGTGGCGAGGATGTGGGACAAAAGGTTGGTTGCTGAGGGCCACAGCACAGGGAAATAAACTGGTCAGGGTAGCAGGATGGTTTTAGTCATGACTGACCTGCACAGCCACAATGGCTACTGATGTCTCGTACCATACAATTCCTGGCAGTTTAGCTCTGCAGTGTGTAGACATAGACCACAACCTGCAGAGATGGTAGAGGTAGAGTTCTACAATGTGTGTGAAAAGCCGGGTCAGAATCAGGATTACTGGAGCACTGGAGTCAGACAGCAGAGAGCCTGTCTAGAAAGTAGGTCGTTGAGAGTCTGGTCCATTCTGCCAGTGAGTTAGTTAGGCTGTCATTGAGAGAGACCTGGAGAGAAGAGGGCTATCTTTGCTGGATTCTCACGCTGCTCTTGGATGTGGCTCTGGGAGCAGAACCGGGACAGCTCATAAGGTCGGAACACATCCCGATTCTCCTGGAACACATCCGGACCCCCCCCCCCCCCCCCACACCCTTTATGTGTTTGGATGAAGGAGTAGGCTTCTGCCCAGAGACACATTGTTCATGAATGGCACGCGGGACTGTAAGAGCGTGTTATACTCAGACCAACAGGCCTCCTTTCTTCTGAAATTGTGTGCAATTTGCTCACACTATCAAGCCCCCCCCCTCCGGATCTCTTAGAACGTTCCAGGCTGCAGTGGTGGACAATCGATTCTAAGCGACGGCATTCAGAGAGACAAAAAGAAGAAATAAATTCCTGTGCTACCTATATTTTTGCAAACATTAGTCTACACACAGGTATCTGTGTTTGTATGTATGTGTGTATGTGTTTGTTGGGGGGTTTCATAATTTGAAGGTGATTGTGATTAAAAAAAGAACAGTGAATCTCAAGATGTGGGAAATAAACGGTGCTTTCAGTTGTATTATAACTAGGCTTACTGTGTAGCTTGTAAACACCTGCTTAAGAGTAGGTTAGTTACACCATTCAGAAAGATCATGCATATTCTACAAAATTGTGTGGGATCAAATGGTAATTGTTGCCATTTAGATACAGCTTGGATGTTTCCCAGAGAATGCCGTTTCTCTATAAGTAGACTTTTAATATCTGCTTTGGAGGCCCTCAAAAAGTAAGCCTGAGAGCCACTTCTCTGCATGTTGTCCTTCTCATGCCCTTTTACTCTTTAATAAATATGTTTCCAATCTGTCGTTCCACTCAAAAACACACTGCTGTTGACGTGCTTGGCAAATGTCACCCATATTAAAGAAATATAAAGCGTGGCACTCTTTATCACAGCCACTTGCAATTGGTAACTCATTTACAAAATAATTTTAAAGGCTGGCTATTTAAAAAAAAGAAAAAACTCTGCAAAGCAGCAGCTCTACTATTGATTAAATGAATTAATAATAATACACCCGTATTAGTAAAGCACACAAATGCTAAACAGAGGGCATTGACCTTTTGAATGTAAAAAAAATAGACAATAGATAGACAGGCCAACCCATACAAATCATTTTTCATGACATGGCCTTACAAAATAACCAGTAATACTGCATACTGAAGTATATAAATATATCACTTTTCTGTTTTCCTTGTTCTACATAGTTTTACCGTTTCTGGACATCAAGTTAGCTAAATCCCATGACTCATGTCAACTCATGTCATTGTGTGTGTGAGGGAAGGGGTTTGATTGGTCCGGCCTGAAAGATCCTTTATTTTGATACCATATTTTTATAAATACATCATTCTTTTTTTAAATCATGCGGCCCACCAGGCATCTCCCCAGTGCTCAAGATGGCCAGACTGTTATTGTACACAGTTGTCAGTGAGAATCAACACACACTCTTTTCCAAATCGGGGCCAATCACACACTTGAGAGGGGAAATGATTCAGGTTGGTTCGCTTTCCCTCTACTTTCGACCTATTGTTGATAGCACATTCTTCCACTAAACCACTTCACCTCAAAGCACAGACCAGTGAGATCACTGGTTTCCTTAGTGTTGTCTTAGAGCCCATTTTACCCATCAATGATGAAGTAATGGTGTGTTTATGTGACAGACACATCTATGCAGAGGAAGTACTGCGAGGGGGTGTCTGTCCGTCTGCTCTAATGGGACGAATTGTTGGGAGAAAGGTTCAATGGTTACCAGGTCCAGGTTGCTCTAGCCTAGGGTTATTAAAATGTGTAGCATCCTGGTTGACACCTGAAAAGGCTTTGCTTTCAAAAGTGCAGGAATGGCTTTGCTTTAGAGCTTTTACCTCAAACAGATGTGGTATTTTTCATTTTCAATGTTAGACTTTCTTACTTTTGTTGAATACAGTTTACTTGCCTTTTCACTGTGTTGACCCCAGTACAATAGTCTCGTTACTGTGTTGAATCCAATGTTATAGACACTTTACTACATTGAACAAACTAAACTAGCCACTTTACTGTGTTGACCCAAGTACACTGGTCACGTTAATTTGTTAAACCCAATATACAGTAATGTACACTTCACTGTGTTGAACCCACTATACTAGTCATGTTACTGTGTTGAGCCGAGTATTCTAGCAACTTGACTGAGTTGAACCTACTACACTAGTCACGTTACTGTGTTTATCCAGTTATACTAGCCACATTCTCTTAAGCCTTGTCAGTTGAGTAAAGGGAAGCGTTTCTAAGGATACGTCCACAGCAGTCAAACATTACAGCCAGTCCCAGAGAGGTGCTCATTCAATTCTCTTTGTCCAGAAAACGCTATGGCAACTGTTACTGTAAATAAGAAGCATGCTAACAAACACAACAAGTAAAGGTCAGGGGTCATGGCTAAAGAGCCAGGGTAACAATTTACACACACTGGGTCAGGAATTCCTGTAATTTACCTCAACATAACAACAGTTGTTGGAATGATTGTTAGAACCAGACATTTACAGCTGAATGGTTACCATCTTCCCTTATGAAACCCCACATGCTACAAATAATTATTGGCTTGGTGTTTGCAAATATGGACCAATGTTTTATTGTGAAACACCCTGTGTATCCTGTTCATACGACAAATAAAACTGGAAATATCAACAACTGGAAATGAACAAATCTGGATCTCTTACACGCGAGTTACATAACTTGCTTGATTGTTCCATTATCATGTTCCCTCTCATGTTTTTCTTCTTGGCCCTTCAGCCGTCCAGGCGCACGTTCTCAAAGGAGACAAGGCAGGAGAATGGTGGAAGTTCACAGTCAACATAATCTCCATCTACAAGCAAGGTGAACACCGCATCCGGCGTGGCGACCAGCTCCTTTGGGTGCGTGCCAAGGACCTGGCCTGCAGGTGCCCCAAAATCAAGCCTGGCAGGAAGTACCTACTGCTGGGCACAGATGACGACTCACCTGGGCAGAGTGGCATGGTGGCGGACAAGAGCAGCCTGCTCATCCCCTGGAAGGACCTGTGGGGCCGGCGACTGAGGAAGTTCCAGCAGCGGGACAAAAGGGGCAAGTGCTAGGGGGAGCCCGAGAAGGGAGGAGGGGAGAGGGGAGTAAACACCTGAGGGAGAGAGGAGAGATAGAGGCGAAGAGAGAAAGGAGGAGGAAGTGACTGAGTGCTGCCGCTTTGGGTGGAAGCAAAAAGGGGATGTTAGCATTTTAGGAACATTGGTGTGAAGGAGCTCTTTTTCCAACTCTTGTTCTGCTTGTCCTTCAAGGTCTGTTTTGTTGTGTAATTGCAGAGTTTGCACCTAAAATTCCCGATAAATTACACTTGTTTTTGTTTTATTCATGATAGTGTTATTTTTATATTTCAAGTTAATTTCTACAGAACATTAGAAAACAATCTACTGTATCACATGTCTGTGTTTAAAGATGCTATATGGGGGATTTTATAGACGTGGTGTAAATGTATGTCCCACCCATAAAAAAATTATCTTGACAAACTAGTCAAGTCTTCGGACAACCTTAGGACATTACAATATGTTGATGATATGATATGTTCTATTGCATATGGTCTTTACAGAAGTGGCTGTCCCAAACCCTGACCCGAAAAAAAAAGATGAATTTTAAACATCTAAACATGATGTTTTAAACACTTGGTGGTAGTATGGCAGTGACCCATTTGGTGGGGTAGTATGGAATTAAGAAATATTTTTTTAATGTAATACAAAGGAATACTATTCTTTAAGTCTCCCTGGCATGTGCTGAAAGTGTGGGAGAAAAGGGAATACAGACAACATAAGAGTTGTTTTAAAACCCCAATGTACACTACTTTTGTAGAATAACCTATAAACGAATATATATGTATAGTGAGGTCAAAAGATTATTCACATTCTGATAGTTTTGGCTCTGTAATCCAGCCCATTGAATATGATACAATTACTACGAGGTTAAAGAGCAGATTGTGAGCTTTAATTTGAGTGTATTTTTTATCTGTAATTGTTAAAATGATCCAATTCTATTTTAATGAACCAATTGTATTTAGACAAAAACGCTTTAAAGTTGTTTTTGTTTTTTTGGTCTCATATTCCTAGCACTCAATGATTCTAACAAGCTTGTAACAGTATAAGCTTGTTGGATACATTTGTTGTTGGTATTGATTGCGTTTCATATTATTTTGAACCCAATGGAAATGAATAGTTAATGTATTTTGGAATTTGTAACGTTTATTTGAGAATGGGAATGGTTTTATGTATAACATTTTCTTATGTACATATTAATATTGATACGCATGGATTCATCCAATTAATGTTTAAAATATATTTCTTATTTAGAATAAAAAATGCATTATTTACTATACATTTCTATTGTACATAAAATATTATTAAATACAAGAAAACGATATTTAATACAATGCAATGATATTGTTATTGTTTACTTAGAACATGTGACCAAATACAAGTCTTTTGACTTCTTTATAAACATATAAGTGAATTTGTCTAAATACATTACTTCACCTAAAAAGTGTGGTCAGTTTTTAACAGGTCGTAGCATTTAAATGAAAATAACTCACATTTAAGCCATCTGCAGTTAGATAATATTCATGATATCATTTTTATTAAAGAGTTAAACAAAATTAAATAGAAAACAAATTGATTCACTTTCCAAATACTGGCTGGAGGGGAACCTCGTTTACGTTTAATAAGTTGGTCCATCTTGAAGGACCTTGTGATGATGTAAACTACAAAATGTTAACACTTTAAACCGATAATTAAAACTAGGTTTTACAGTGGTTTCAGCCCATACTTGTGAAAATTGGTGATAAAGAGATAACAAGACTGCTTGTGCCATTTACCATTCGTCTAATGTGTGTTACATCAATCTTACAGCTGAGTCTATGTATTACACATTCAATTGCCATGAAGATATTGCTGAACAGAGAAAGAGTATTCATTATACACCGCCTTTCCACCCTGACAGTTGGTTTGTGACCTCTGCAAAATAAAAGTACCAGTAGGCGTGTAATGTTGTATTTGTGTTCAACTAAGAGAACTAGAATACATTTGATCGTGCACTTGTGTCTAGTATTTTATTATTCATCTTAGGATTGCACCCCAAAAAGGCTTGGGGCACACAAACTAACGTAGTAAAATGTGTGATATGTACCTCATCAAATGTATGTCCATTCATAATGTTGTGAGTGGAGACAACATGTTTGACTGATTATCTGTGCTGCCTTTGGCCTTTGTTCCGGGAATCAAATGTCCACACTGCCTGCTGGATTGAGCCATTTGGTTTGTTATCCTGTTCACATGATTAAATACTAAGTACTGCTGGAGAAGTTTTTTTTTGCATTTACTAGGTTCTACTTCCAAAAGACTGGTAAGAAAAGTGGAGGACACCCTCTAATCATCCACAGACTAAGGCTGGGTTATACTACAGTATACTACAGTTTCTACATATATTTTGAAGACAAATGGAAAAGACCATGCGTTTTCTTAAAATACCAGATGCATGCACACAATGTTGCAACCTTCAACGTGTGAAGGTTGTCAAGATATCCTGCAGAGTGATGCAGTTTCACAGGAGTCGAACTGTGGGATCAACACCATGTCATCGTCTCATTCCTTCTCCAATCCTCGCCAGGCATTACATTTTCAAGTCATTATCTGCTACTTGACGAAAGTAGTGACCATCAGTTTAAATGTTTTGTATATATATATAGTTGTATAGATGCTATTTGTTCTTAAACGTGTACTAGATTTATGTCTATATGTTCTTAACCAGAGATTTAAATACCATAGACTTAATACAATTTTATTAAAAAGAGGTCGATTTCTCTTTTTTAACTAGTTATTCATACCCAGAAGTGTTTTGCAGGAAATGTGTATCTTCAACCCGTATGATTGTTCTTTTGTAATCTACTTCAACTGTATAAGCGCATCCATCTCTGGATCTACACGTTTCAAAGGGGTCCTTTGGTCTACTGGACATTTAGACTAGTTTCCCACACAGGAGAATGGTGCTCCGTCATGACCAGATGTTTGCTCCAGAAATATTGCTTGTGTTCATACTTGGGCTTGTAAATGTTGTTTTCCATTGCAAAAGGCTGTGTGATGTCCTGTAATACATACTAATATATTATGTTTATCACAAATGAATATATTTAATGACACATGAAACAAAGTGGCTTTTTTTGCTGGGTATTTTCGGGGGTTTTACTCTTTGCTTTGGATAATAGATGGCTGTAATGAAAAAGTAATGGTCTGTAGCTATTGAACAGCCTTGTAGATCTGAAAATTAATTCATCTGAAATAAAGCTCTGTAAAAAAAATAACTAGAGCTGTCAACTCTTTTTCATTCCATTTTCTCACATCTTGATCCTGGACTCACAGTATCCACAATAAGTAAGATATAGAACCACAGCTTTTTCCCAATAATAGTTAACCAGACATTGCTATTCCTCTGAAAAATCTGAAAAATGCATTTACAACGAAAATGCTGAAAAACAGTATGGTAATGGAATCAAGTTACATGTAAAATAAATGTATTAACTCTGAATAAATGTATGAGGCTGTTGACAGGATAACATATTATCATTTTACTTTGTGTGTCTATGCTAGCAGCACCATTGTTTCTATGTGTGTAGTATTCAAAAGTGTTGTATGTTTTGTAATTAAAAACATCCAATACTTATATCTGTTTTGAGATATTTTAAGAAGAGGAAAGTATGTGAGATGATGTTGGGAAATACTGACGTGTTTTAGCACAATTCTGTTAGGAAATGTCTACTCTGATTAGTGCACATGTGTAGTGACAAAATGTTCCTGCACTCTGAAACAGCTAAATGTTTTGATGTGCAACAGTTTATGTCTAAGAAGCTTTGTAAACTATGTTCGTAACATATCCTATTTTTGGAGGAGAAAAAAGGTCTGCTGTTTCTTTGATTAGACAGTAGTCAGAATGTTGGCCTAGTCCCAACTCGTCCCAACTTCCACTGGAAAGCCACATAGTTTCATCTTCCTATGAGTTGTGGAAATAGCTACCTGGTGCTTCTGAATAAGAGTGTTTGAGGAGGTGCCTCACTTGAGATTGTAACAAATAAATGAATGAAATGTGTATATACAGGCGGTGACAAAGAAACAAACATCCCAGTTAGGCTACCAAGAGCCACCAGAACCGTTTAAATGCATCTTGGCATGTTTGTGGACTACAGCATTCAACAGTGCCTGCTACACTCATTCCCAAGCTCAGGACCCTAGATCTTAAATCCTCCCTTTGCAATTGGATCCTGGACTTCCTGATGAGCAGACCCCAGGTGGTGGCAATGGGCAACATCCCCTCCTATGCACAGACCCCGAGCACCGGTGCCCCTCAGGGCTGTGTACTTAGTCCCCTATTGTAGTCCTGTTCACACATGACCGTGCCACACGCAGCTCCAACATAGCGGGGGTGTAGGGGGAGTGTGGGGGCATGCCCATACCCATTGATGCCGTTGAAGTAGAGAGTCTTTATCAAATTCTTCATCAAAGATGACCAGGCAAGCAGACTCTGTGGAAAAAACTGCCCAAAAACAACTTTACTTCCTAGGAGACTCAAGATTTTTGGCATGTCTACCAAACGTGATGCCTTATGTATAATAAAAGACTACAGCCACCCAGGCTATGGTCAGTTCACACTGCTGCAGTCTGGTAGATGTTACCGGAGCATCAGGGCTCAGGCTACGATTTAAACAGTTCTTCCCCCAGGCCATAAGGCTTCTCAACCAGCAACGTTGTTCTACAGTATGATCTTATTGATTACAACTGCTGTGGTAATTTTCTATGTACATCTAATGTACATTAGCATATTTTAGGCATAACATATTGAAAATGCTTGACAGCCACAAAATGTCTGGTCAGTCTACAATTGCACGACAGGTCTCTTTTTTCCTGTCTTTGCATTCAGTTTTTTGTTTTTGTTGGTTTGGCTTTAGCTGCATAGAATCATTCTGAGACTAAAACCTATTAACTATAATACATCACAGCGACCTCCTGGGCTGCCTACATAGTGTTTCACATCACACCACTGCAAAAAAGGACTGCACTAATTGACTACATTTCCTACATTTGTTAGTCTGAAATTCAAACCCGCCCAGGGGTTGAAATTATGTTTTTATTCCACCTGTCCAACGGATGTTGTTGCTGGTCATCTGTGGAGAACCGTGTCTGACCTATGCTGGACTCTCCCGTCATGACCAGAGGGGGGCATGAGGACATTAGCTCTGTCAGGGTATGTCCTGGTCTGCTATAAACTGTCAGGCTTGCAAGTGGAAGCTTGTGTTATGCATGTTACCATTCAAAAATCTATTTCGGCCATTACCATCTGGCTTGAGCCAGAAACGTTAGCTGACTATATGCACTTTACAGGGAATTCCATCTGCTTCTCCTACACCTTTCTCTGTTGCTGCGAATACAGTGATATCTAAAAGAAATAATGTCCTCCCACTCTCGGGAGCATCATTTCTCAGTCAGCATCATATTTCAGTCATGAAGCATCATTTCTCAGTCATGAACTCACTCACCACTTACACCAACTTCCCACCCATGGCACACCATTCAGAGCCGGCTTGAGGAATGTGTATGGGTTTGGGTGGATGGTGGTGTGAGGCTTGGAGAGTAGATTAGCCTGGAGAAAGAAGTGGCCTTGAGAAATTCTGAGACCAACTCTAACCTGGGCCCTCAGCAAGCAGTGGGGCTTGGAGCGCCACTTTGGCTAAGCCCATCATTCCCCTCCTCTCCAGTCCTCTATGCCTAAGGGGAAGGGACATTGTGAAACTTGTATGTCAGTTACTTCTGAGGAGTACTGCAGGATTTCATTTTTGGCAGCAAGGGAAAAATGTATGTTTTTCTTTTGGCCATGGGATTCTGGTCCACACTTCTTTACGGAAACTAGATGTGATCAGGGCCTTTGTTGCAAAACAAAAACCACTTGGTCCCTCGATCCATCATCTTATACCATTTGTAAAACTATATCTGCACCACAGATGATGTATTTGCTTCCAAGCAGCCAGCCAAAGAACAATAAAACTAATCAGAGCAGCTGAGCAAATATTTGTTTTTCAACTTGGTAATGTTTTATAGTGATTATAAACACTAAAACGTAAAAGGAATCATTTGTAGAACAGCAGCAACATTACTGTATTAAATGTTGTGACAAATATTTTAAAGAACTAAACAACAGATTGTTCTAAACCATTGAAGAAATTCTTAATAAGAAGATTGTGGGAGATAAATTGTTCCTTCCATCAACCTTGAAAATAGTCTATGTATGATGATTATCATCATATATTTTTGTCTATGTATGATGTTGACCTTAGATAATATTTCAGACACAAAAGTAAAATAATGAAAATGTACAACAGAAACTCTAAGATCATTAATAGAAGCTCCTTGAGCTTCATTTAAATTACATGTATGTGCTATGTAAATGTTATATTCTATTCACTATATAACAGCAAACTCGCACTTAAACCAGAGGCTACTACTTTTATTGTTCTTTAAATAGCTTTAACACAATTACTTTGCATTCTTACTACTGTACCTGTAGTAGAACAAACAGCGGTGTCATTCATAGAAATAATGAACAGGTTTAGTGGACAGTTGTGAATGCATGAATTCTTTCTTTTCAAAATACATTTCTTTTCAAAATAAAATTATTATTAGAAAAACGTTATGAATCCGTTTTTGAATTCCTGGTAGAGCAATGAGCAGGTTGTAAAAATATTTTACAACATATAGCATACCATTTGAGAGCAATCAGTAACACAACCCTAAGTCTCATCTAGACCTATTGTTGAAAAACGTAGCGATCAAACAATATGAGGAAGCAAACTGCTGTGTATTACTCTATACATCACGCTAACATGGTCAAAATATAGACTAGGTAGTGACTAAGATTGGAGAAGGACTATAAGTGGTGAGGTAGTGTCCCTATTTCCCGAGTTCTCAGTCATTGTGACAAGTCCTACAGGCCCTTGTTTTGTAGTATTGTCCAATTGTGTGATCATGTGAGCCAAAATAGTACCCTGCAGGTCCCGGTGTTTATAAAACCATGTGAATAGTACATCCCGGTGTTCATAAAACCATGTGAATAGTACATCCCGGTGTTCATAAAACCATGTGAATAGTACATCCCGGTGTTCATAAAACCATGTGAATAGCACATCCCGGTGTTCATAAAACCATGTGAATTGTACATCCCGGTGTTCATAAAACCATGTGAATAGTTCATCCCAGTGTTCAAAAAACCATGTGAATAGTACATCCCAGTGTTCATAATACCATGTGAATAGTACATCCCGGTGTTCATAAAACCATGTGAATATTATTTGAAATATTATGAGGGAACAGTGTTTGCAGTACCGGGTGCACCTGGTACAATGGTCTCTCCAGTTACTCCCGCAATATGGCTGCCCATACCATTATGGATCCACCACCATTCTGCAGCAAATGTTGTGGGTTACTCCAAACATAAAACCACCCAGATGTTGGTAATAGTGTGAAAGAAGCTCAGAAGACCAGCATTTTTTTTTTTTTAGGGGTCATGTGCATTTTGTTACTTCTAAGAAACAATTCTTTTCAATGTGGTGTTTCTGTTTGTCTGCTAAGAGTCCAAATTGTTAAATGACCGTATGTTAGCTAATGAAATATGTACTTTTAGGGAATATTCAACCTAAAATATTCCACACTTCTATCTAATGTGCATTTCTACACATTAAAATAGCACGGTAAACGAATAAAGATCAGAGACATGAACAGAGATATGGTTAAGAGGCAATGATATGCAGTGCCCTGACCACACAAGGCATTGACTTATGAGTCTACTCACCATTCAAAGCCAATACTTTAGAAGTAGTACACATACACGTCCAGTTGGTGGGCGTTTTCCAGCTTCTATTTTCCCGGCTTTCTTCCATTCCTCAACGCTTCACACCCTTCATTCACAGTGAGGCTTAAGTATCCCAGAATGGGACTCCATGAAACAAAGATCGAATCACCTTAATGGAGTCTAAATTGAGGGAGACCTCAAAGAAGCACTTGATGTCATCCCTCTCTCACATAAACTCAAACACACACACATACACGCACACACACACACACACACATCCTCTTGGATTCCAAACGTGTTACACCCTCAGCATTTGACACTAACACCCTCACCCCCCCCCCCCCCCCCCCCCCCCCCCCCCCCCCCC